>RJWM01032196.1:0-21371 GCA_004363535.1 Dasyprocta punctata | reverse complement strand
TAACAAATTCCCCCTAATTTAGCAGCTTAATCAAGTCCTGCTTTTCTGAATATCGCATATTAATCATGAGTCTTGCCAGGCTGGACCTCAATATGTTAGCAGAGCAGGGCTCACTTCTGAAGGCCCTTGGGCACAGTCTGTTTCCCTGCCACTGAAACCACCAATTTTACATTTCTTTGAGAATTTTTTTTTTTTTTTTGGCTGGGTCTTACTACATAGTTCAGACTGGCCTTGAATTCACTATACAGCCTAGGCAGGCTTTGAACTTGCATCAATCCTCTTGCTTCAGCCTCCTGATGGCTGGAATTACAAGCGTGCACCACCGTGCCCAGTTCTTTGACCATTCTTGTGTGATTGTGTTTCCTGGGATTCTACATGGGAAAGGTTCTTAAGTACTGTTTTATGTTTTAATTTCTTTTGTTAAGCTGATTGGTACAATTTAGATATATACATAGTGATCATATTCATCATAGAGAATTTTTACCTGTATATGATATATCTTGCTTCCTCTATTTTTCCCCAATTCCCTTCCCTTCCTTCAACCCCTTTTCTCTTCATTTACAAAGCTTTATTTTGATTTTATTCTTCTTTTATCATTTTTATTCTTTTTGCCTCCCTTCCTACCCCCTCATTTCCCTTTCTTTTGAACCATATTTTCCTATTTCACAATAACTATTATACCTTTTTATCCTTATTTACACTGTTGGTTACTCACAGCAGAGAAACTGCAATATTTACATATGTGTCACTGATTTATTTCACTTAAAAGCATTGTCTCAAAATGCATCCATTTACCTAAAAATGTGTCAAATGTGTCCTTCTTTATCGCTGAGTAGTACTCCATTGTATAGAAAAAAACACATCTTTTTTTTTTCCATTCCTTACTTGATGGGCATTTGGGTTGTTTCCAAGATTTAGCTATTACAGACTGTGATGCTATAAGATTAGAACATCCTGCATCAACTCCAAATACACTCAGCCAGCTTACCTTTGACAAAGGGGTAGAACCCATTCACTGGAAGAAAGGTAGCCTCTTTAATAAATGGTGCTAGAAAAACTGGCTTCTCACACACCAAAGACTAAAATTAGACCCATGTCTCTCACCATGAACTAAACTAAAATCTAAACGGATTAAATATCTAAACATTAAAACAGAAGCACTGAATCTCTGCAAGTTGGAATTGGTAGAACAAAATGCAACAACTAGGATCTCATCCCATTAAAAAGCTTTTGCAGCACAAAACAACAACAACAACAACAACACCCACAGAATGAAGAGGTTCTTTGATTTTAATGAGTAAGTGACAATTTGGGTCCATGTGTGTAATACAGAATATTCCCTCCAACTCAGGGTCCTTAATGTAATCACATGAGCCAAGTTCCTTCCTATCTAAGAAAACATGGCAATGCTTCCCAGGGTTTAGGAAGTAAATATTTTAGAGAAGAGTTATACACCTGAAAGTTCTGCAGAGCAAATTTTAAATGCTTTGTAAGAGTCAGCCCAACATAAATTTTTTAAAAACTTAGCAGCGATCAGTATTAATGAACCAGAAATCTTACACAGCACAACTCAATAAAGATTCTGCAATTAGCACATAAATTTTACCAAATGGTAGAGTTTTATCATGTAACATTTTTCCAGAAAACGAAGTGGGATTTTTATTTTCATTACATTAGCTGAAGAACAAACTGGAAATGTGATTAATTTCCTCAATTTTCACTAGAGTTTAATATTTCTCATAAACACTCAATTAAATGTAGTATTTGTTTTCATTAGCTCTAGATTTTGAGATCTCTGGAGATTTTGCAAGTGGAGACTTCCGTGAGTGGACTGATGATGAAGATGATGCAGAAGACATCATGAATGATAAAGAAGAAATTGAAGATGATGATGAAGAGGAAGGGGATGACGACGATGATGGTGATGATCATGATGGATACATTTGATCAGTGAGACCTGATGTCAATAAATCCCACATTTCTAATATTTACAAAGTGATACCTATTGAGAATTACCTTCCTGCTCCCAAACAAAACGATTCTAAACCTGACATCTATTTTGTATAATTATTTCAAATATTGCAGCTAAAAGTCATAGAACTTTATGTTTAAAAAAGAATAATTTATTCTCAATTTTTATATGCCTTAGAGAAAAAGAAAATACATAATGGAAGATAGCCAGACAAAAGAAAGTGGTGAAGAGCTACTACAACAAATTTTTCATAAAAACAAACTTATAAATGTTCCACAAAGTAACAATCAACATTGCTTGGGATGTTTTTATGAAAGATACTCTAAGCCGGGCGTGGTGGTGCACGCCTTTAAACCCAGCACTGCGGAGGCTGAGGTAGGAGTGTTGTGAGTCTGAGGCCCGCTTGGGCTACAACGTGAGCGCAAGGCCGGCCTGAGCTATATAGTGCGACCCTGCCTCAAAAAACTAGGGCTGGGAGTTTGGCTCAGCAGCTTCAGCGCCTGTCTGGCAGGCACGAGACTGTGAGTTTGATCCCCGGTGCCACAAAAAAAAAAAAAAAAAAAAAGATACTCTAAGTTAAATTTATGGTAATTTATATGTGACCTGGAACTCAAGAATTTTACGAAGTTGTGCATGACTCTAATCACAAATCCAAGTAGCATCTTCCCAAACATCAGGGTACATGAGAGAGACACCACATAGTTAAATAAACAAAACTACCATTTTAGAATCCTTATTAATAATGACTTTTCAATTATGATGTTTTCTGGGTATGACAAGATATTTTATAAAGCGACAAGTATGGAAAATAATGGATACTGAAAGTCAAATTTTAGTTTACCTTTCTAATTTTTATTTTAATTTGAATGGCAGTCTCGTGTATATTTTTTAATATTCTCAAATAGCATGATTTCTGTATTTCTCTTTCTGACCAGCAATTTAGGAATACAATTTAAATTAGAAGACAGAGAGAAAGATTTATTTCTGCCATGTTTTCAATAATGGAATTTCATTTGCCCCACAGTCAAATTTTAAAATGTTAATTCTGATTTATTTACTGATTTAGATAAAATTTTGCATTTAATCTTAGAATTATGCCATTTTTGTTAGTAGTGCTGAAACTTAGAGAACGTATTGTATGGTGCCTTGCAAAAAATAGAAATAGAAAGGTTTAGCATGCATACCAATATAGGATATTAGGCAATATTTAAGCACACCTAATTAACAAATTAACAGTAAAGGTACGCTGCTGGAATGAAGAAAACGGAATATGTTTCTTTCTTTTCTTCTATTGTTACATAATTGCCATGTGGACTTGTTTATAATTAATGTGTAGAGTGGCATTTAACTATAGCAAAAATTACTTTAATTGCTATATTTTAGTTAGCATGTTAATTAATTGTGTAGACATTTTGGTACACAATCACTTTTAAGTATATCAGATCAATGATTTAGTGCCCATAATAAAAATGGAAAAACTTGTTGAATAATACACAATGGTATCTTTACTTTCAACAGTGAATTAACTGGTTTAATATTATAATAGTTATTGAAAGCAAAACTGTTAGGTCCGTTCCATTTAATTTATACACACTAAATAAAAACTTTAATGTTGACCTTACATAATATTTAAAGTATAATGCATTTTCTTTTTTACTGTTTATGTATAGTTTACAAAATAAAAAACCTTGTAACCAAAGTAAATTGTTCTTAATGATTTTCCTTGGGTATATATATGGTAACATGAATGTTTTTAAATATACTTCTCAGTTTTTAAGATAGAGTTATTACTACCTTGGGAAGGGTTTCTGAGTCTTATTTTTCATATTGAATATTGTATTTTCAGCTATAGTAAAAATAATTTTTGTTGTTTTGACTTAATTTCATATTTTCATAATTTGCAAAGTGAATAATTTTCATTCTTAAAGGGATAGTATGTTTTAAATCCATTTTTGTCATATCATACATAATTTCTTTAGCTAAAACTCTGTAGGAATAGCATCTTTATAAAGTATTTAGATAGCCCTCTCTAATAAATTACATGTTTTTATTTTATTGAAGTATAATTAGTGGATTGGTTGGGAAAAGACCAAAAGACAAATTCTATACAGAAATTTAGTGAATTAATTTAAAATAATGAATATAGTAGTCTTGCAGTTAAGCTATTTTTTAAAATTTCACTTTCAATACTTCTAGGAAAGGAACCAACTCAATAGCAAATATTAAACTGAAAATGTCAAAACAATAAATTTTATATAAACTATTTGTGTGCAATGTATTCGTATGTATCTATGTGAATTGTATTTGTAATATGTTTTAGCTCTCTTGATCATATTTTAATTCATTTTTGGATATTTTTGACTTAGTGCAATTTTCTTACAACATTTATTTAACAGTTAATATAAAGATTGGGCATCTGTAGTTACTACAGAAGAGATTCATTAGTGAACAATATAAATATAAAGTTAAAATGCTAGTCAGAAGTAGATGATAAATTTGCTTGTAATCCAAAACACAATGTAGTTGCACTTCCCATCGAAATAAATCAACCAAAGATATTTCCTCTATTTAATTTAAATGAAGAATGAGGTGTTTTGAACTTCAATAAGTGTCTTTAGCACAACTCTTCCAGTATTGTTTTTAATTAAAAATAATTCAATTACTCTAATATTTTTCCTCTTTAAACTGAATTCTGATTCATAGCCATGAAATCACACTAAGATAGGTTTCTTCTTTGTAGTTTTAGTTTGAAAAGATACATGCAAGTGAAAAATTAGCAAGACATTCTGAATCACAGAAAATTAAAAATGAAGCACTGGCCAAAAGAGCAAAATTGTACACATAAAACATCCACCGTTTCTGATGCATAAATTTGTGAAGGCTTTATGTTGTGTATATCTGGCACAACCATTTGAGTAACATTTGCATAACTTGATAGAAGAAATAAACTATATTTAAAATAAACATAAAGCATTATAATATTGATCAAAATGATACATGGCCTGCAGTAAACTCTGCATTACTGACAACCATTTGCTAGAATAAAATTAATTCATTCATTATTAAGAATATCCTAAATAATTAATAAAACAGCTGCTAATGGTAGTTTTATTTTCTGTGTATTTTTTACACTCTTCATAAAAAGCTGAAAAAGTATGTGAAAACGATGCATAAGGATCAATCCTGCTGATAGCTTATTTAGAAAGGGTTTAGAGAATAATATAAATAAATATTTGTTTCATAACAAATGTTTTGATGACTTCTTCCATGTAAAAGAAATGAAATAAATAATCCAGGGCTTTCTAATAGATCAGTTTTCAAGATGTACTAATCGGGGAAAAAATGTATAACTAAATGAAATCAGCAGCACAAGTTTTAGTAATGTTTGTCTTGCGTGATACATGTGCATCTATACATGTACACACATGACAAGTTTGATTTTGAGTTTGTAGTTTAAAAAATTGAGTTGGTCACATTAATTTCTCTTTTTGCTTGTTTATAATGAATGAAATGTCCTGCTTCATAGCACAGATTACCCAGATGAAGTGAGAGAACACAAAAATTTAGAATATTGAAAGTGGTGTAAAGTTATAAATAAAAGACAAGTCCCTGTAACATACTGTTTTCAACATTGTTTTAAACTTAATAACTAACATCAAGGTGGAAATAATGACAGGAAACATGTTAATTTAATCCAGTACACATTTTTATATGAAATAACATCTTGTTTTCTCTCTTGACTTAAAAATATTTCACAAATTGTATGAGTCATAACTTGATCTCATAAAGTTTTTTCAATGATTGAATCAATGAATACTTCAAAGGCAATCTAAGTATTAACCACATGAGACTATGTCTCAGAGTTTCTGGGGCAATTCAATCTGAAAGAATCTTTTTGTGTAATAATTATTTATTTCTGTTCAGTTATACATATTGTCTTCCATTTTTGTGTAAACTAATGTTTATTTTATGTATTAATTTTATGTGTCTCGATAAAAATCTTAGCAATTAAAATTAAGAAAAATCAGTGCATAGTGAAACAAGATTTAAAGTAACACACTAAAACAATTAGATGAAAAATAAAATGAAAAGAGAAATAATTCCATCATGTGTGAGTGCCCATTAGACACATATTCAACTAGCTCAAAGACATCCTTGCAGAATTTATTTTTGATATATTTTAATTATTTATTACCTTACCGATCTTTGGAAGCACAAGCACATACTTGGATTTAGTTTTTTTTGTGTATGTACTGTAGCTTAATATATTTATCCTAGAGGATTTGTGTGAAGGCTACATGGAACAGAAATTTAAACTCAGTTCATTATGTGTCTCATATAGTGGGTATTCCTGAAATCCTAATTTTATTCAATTTTATTGCTAGCTTTAAAATAAGCTAGCAATAGTTGTCTTACTGGAATCTTCAAGATATGGTGCCCAAATTCTCTTTTTAAAGCTTTGTTGACATTTGTCCACAGAAATAATACCTTCATATAGTAATAATAATGCCTTCACTTACTAAATAAGTATAGTAAATAGTATTCACATTGTAAGGTCAATGTGAAGATAAAATAAATTAATACCTGGTGTCTGGAACACAATAAATAGGAAATAAATGCAAGTTTTAGTTTTGTAGGTGCACAGTGCAGCAAAATCGCATTAAGAAATTGAAACTCAAGTATCTTAGTAAGCTTTCCCAAATATGTCTTTGTTTTGGAATAGATACATTTCAAGAGTGCTATCGACCAGTGTCTGTACACGTTTACTACAGGTACAATACGCTAAATTCACCCTGGTGTTATTTTTCCTGAATTACAAAGGAATAATCATATAAAACAAGTGTAACCATCCTTTGCAGTTCCTTCTTGGTGCATAAAATGCTTTCCTTCTGTTTTCACAGTCAAGCAGAAGCCCCATAACTGAGCTAAAGTAACCAGGGTACTGATTGACAGGGCAGAGGTAGCAACCATCACCCATTACAGGTGGCAGGGATCACAGGGCGACAGAGTCGTGACTTTAACCCGTGCCTCTCAGTCCCCCTGCTCATTTCACACTGTCAGGCTGATACAGGGGAAAGAAACTCCCAACCTACTAGATATCCGCTATGAGTTAGTGTTCTCTAAAATCAAAGAATGAATTTTAGGAACAATAGAGGTTAAGAGCAGAATATATCTATTGAGAGAAATAAAGCTTCGGTCCGAGAGAGACAGAAGGGTCCCAAGTGGTTTGCTGAGGACCCCACCTTTTCTAGAGATTTTTCTAGAGCAAAACTACAAGGTGAGGGATTTTTCCCCAAGGTGGGGAAAAATGGGAACTCACAAGGCAGGTGGGCATCAGGTAGGACAGAACTATGGCCAACCAATAAGATTACATTTGTAATGGCTCAGGTAAAATTGAGTACATGGGGGATTCTATACAGAAGCAAATCACTAGCAAGAGGGAACAGGGCCTTTGCCTGTAGGGGGTTGGATTAGTGGCTTCTGGCTTCCTCCAGGTGATCAAGGTGACAGCTATTTAGAATATCAATCCCTGATGTTTATTCTTAAGGTGTGGATGCATTTGTTTTGTCTTTTGTTTTGAGATCTGGCCCGGAGGGTGTTTTCCTTCATACTTGCAAGGTATCTGGTCTTCTGCACTGGCTCCTTTGAGGGCCAATCCCTATCTGCGTAAAATATTCTAACTCAGCGGCCTATAACAAGACTACTTACACATTGAAATTTGTAACAATGACACAAGCTCATGCATTATTCATATATAACATACAGCATGTTTTCAAAGTCATTTTAAATCCCTCTAAAGTGAACATGAACATTAATTAAATTTGTCGTCTAATGAAAATAATTAGTTCAACCAACAAAAGCAGCAAATTCCAGAGCTAAGTATAATACTACTTCTTGATACTGGACAAAAAAAAGCAGAAAGGTAGCTTTGCTTCAATTCAGTTTATTCACTTGCAAAATAATAAGGTTTACTTACTAAAGCCATATTGGCTGGGCATGGTGGTGCATGCCTGGAATTCCAGCACTCCAGAGGAGGAAACCACAGGTTCAAGGTCAATTTGGACTGCAGCCTACATAGTAAGACCCTGTCTCAAACAAACAAACAAATGCACAAACAGAAAATAGGGCCATGGTTGAGCTTCACAGAAAATTACAGTAAAATACCTAGCTAAAACAATCTTAGCAACATTAAAAGAAAGAGTATTCATAGTGGTAAAAGCGATGGACTGAGAGTTTGACTCTTAGGTGATGAATCTTATCTCTGTCTCTCACACGTTTAGGCAACCTACTTCAAAATTGCAGGTTGAGTTTAGGCAAGTTACTTCACATGGTTGTGGCGCAGTTTTCTCATCCATGAATGAGAGATTACAAGAATTAACACATGTCAAAGCACTTAGCAACGTGATACCTGGCTACTTAGTAAATACTATTTAACAGTTATTAAGAAGAGAAGAGAGAAAAATAAAGTCAATATACCAGATGCTATTTTTTATGGCCATCATCTTTTTCTTCAGAGATGAGGACACAAAAATTGTTATTCTTCTTTCCTCTGTAAGGAAACCTATAGTCCAGAGAAGTTACGTGATTTCTGAAGGTCACCAAGGTTATCAGTGCAGGAACTGAAGCACAAACTCAGCACCAGCTCAATACAGTGCAATATTAACTTTATTTTCATCACTCATAAATGTTTTCACTTAAAATGTACTTTCTTTTTAAGATATAATCTTTCAAAACATGATCAATAGTTCAAGACATCCAATATGAAAGAGGACTTATTTACAGAAATTTCTTAATATAGTAATTTTATGTGCATTTTAATTGGTTTGATAAATAGTGGCATCATGTAAAATGCTTTTTAGTTCCTTTGTGTATAAGATTTATGAGCATCAATACTGAAATAAAAAATAGCAAGTTGTGTACATATTTCTCAGATTTTAGCAGATATTACACTGCAGTGTCATTTTGACTTGATTCAAATGAAAAGCGTACAATTTGTGGAAAGATTTAAAATAGCAGTATTTTGGGGGAAGAGACAAAATTGAAAGTGGGACCATGAGAAGTTTGGAAAATGCACACTGACTTTCTCAAATAGCTTCAAAAAGTGTGGCTGTAGGACATGAATCTTTTGCATTTCTCAAAAATTTGGAACATTGAAAATAAACACAAGTAGGAACTTGTAACATTATGGTAAATACTCAGTATAATTTACCCAGAGACAGTGTTTCCTGGAATGCTATGTATGTAAAAATTACACATTTTTCTCTTTTAGAATAATTTGTTCCAGGTGCTCATCATTTTCATTCCAAACAACAAATACTTTTTCAGACCTAATTTGTCTATCTGGAGAAAGACAGACAAAACATGAGGGCTAAATGCCCATGACTGTTTGATGATTTTGTAAAAAAAATTAACTGAAACTTTTAATTTGGATCTGTTTCTTTTTATAAAATAACATGCAACAAAATAAGTAAAATATATACTGTGTTTGACTTTCCTCTTTGCAGGGTTGGTCTTGTCAGCCACCCAAAACATGGATAGAGGAAGCTATTGATTTATTAATTATAATTCATATTTCACACAAATATCATATTTACAGGAACAATACACGTCTCTGTCAACCTCCATTTAGTTTCTATAATTTTGTTTTTTTGTATTTATTGCTATTTCCTCCCAGGCCATGTGAATCTTTGGGTGTTATTTTTTATTAGAGCTTCATTTCATGGGGGAACAATACTTGAAATAAAGCTGTAACTTGATTATTTAATGTGAGGGGAAACAGGAGAGAGTTAAGGAGATTGAATGAATTTTACATTCGTTACCATATACACTTGGCATTTAATATGTTTCAAATATTCTAGGCCCCCAAAAATACTTTTAGGTCATGTTTCTAGGCAGATGAGAAGAATTCGAACACTTGATCATTTGATCACCTACCTAGGGAGAAAACCTAGCCATTCACCAGTATCCAGTTTGCATTACAAGAGTGTACTCTTCTTTTTATTTTTTCATAAAATGAATTTTCTTTTGTGTTTTAATTCTACTTTATGGAGAAGACTGCAAATCATTTTATATGAAGAAAGCCTCATAAATATCCCAGAAAAATGTCCAAGTAACAACTACAACTGAGAGTTTCTAGTTGTGTCTATAATTACCCTTGATAAGAAGTAACTTCATGACAACTTTATCAGGTAGTAACACATTTTCCAGTTCAATAATGGGAATATTTGAGGGCTGGAAACTTAAAGATGAAAACATAATTTATAGAGTGTCATGGTTTTATTCTTCCATAGTGGCTATGGTCTGAATTTCTTTAATGTCAGGGATGACATTGTAATGTTTTATCAGCAAAAACAATCTCCCTTTGTCCATGCAGTGCCTCAGGCAAATTAATTTTCGCCCTGGATTTGATGTTTCCATTCAGATAGCTGTTCATTTAAAACATGGACTAGAATGTGCCATAAGGGAAATTTGTTAAACATTTATAAATATCACGGTTCCTATTTCAGTTCTTCACGCTGAATGAAATAATGGCAAAAAATGAAACCAAAAAGGTAATTAAATTTATATCGTAAGTGTCATATAATATTGCTCTATTAATCAGTTTCAGAGGCATTGCAATCATTATCCATGTATGAATCATGAAGGACGTGGCCCTCCCTGGGGAGGTTCTGGAGCATCAGTTGTGTTTGCTGTTTTATTCCCTCACTTCTGATTTTTAGAAAGAAAATAACATTTGTAAGACACAAAACAGAAGTCATTTCATTTTATACTTTCCACTTTCCAAACATGAGGAAGTTAATGATAATGAGACAATGATAATAGAGACAATGAAATTATATTGAATTTTCACCATCTTTTTAATCCCAATAGCCTCACACTATATGTCTTTAAATGGTGGGTCATTATAAATGGAAATATTATTGAAAAAATTTCCATTAAAATGTGAATTTTAATGAGAAAGGGAACTGCTAGGAATTGAATGCATAGGAATATCCCTCAAAAAAGAAAAGAAAATCAGCTGACTCCTAGATGAACATCTAACAAATGTCATATTCTATGGATTTTGCATAAATGCCTCTACAGCACTCGACATGTACTGAAAGCAAAATACACCTTGTGGTAAAATCTTCATGTCCCTGGACATTTTATTTATTTTTCTCAGCTCATGATAATTCCATCACCTTCTCCATCCTCTAAAAGAATTAAAAAGTCACCTTTGTCCAGCATGTTTCATTCCAGTTTCTCTCCTGATGATTATTCTGTAATAGTAGAAGATAAGATATAAAATCATGAAAATTTGTTTGTTTTATCAATAGATACCTTTATTTTCTTAATACCATATATGGTAGCTCTTGTGCCATTCTTAAGATTTATGGGCCAGATAAGGTCTTGATTCACAAAGCTTCAGCAACTCCAATAATTCATTGCTCTTCTTCTCATCGAAGATAGAAAAATGATACAGTATTATCTTGTTTCATAATAAAGTATGTCGTTAAAGTTTTCACTTGAATATTTAAAACTGGCTGCAAATAATTGATTGCTTAGTGTCATAGACCCTCTCACTTCCATTAAATGTGCTAAATCATTCTGTTTTGGAAATGACTGTCTGTTTTGGAAATGACTATATATGTTGTCCCTGTCATTTACATTTGTTCTCTTGCTTTCCTACTAGTGTTACAAAGTGTTAGAAAATACGAGTTTTTGAAACATATACACATGTGTGCTTGCACACACACACACATGCACACACACACACAAGAGAAAAACACTCAAAATGCATAATACCAGAGAACTTTAAAATATTGCTGAGTTTTCATCCTACCTTATACAGTATGCATAACGACCAAATACGTAGAATATAATTACACTTGGAAAATTGTTATTGATTTTAATATGTTCAAAACTAATTATGCTGGAAGTTCTATCAAAGCAGTGCTAGTGTTGACGGAGCCTATAATGATGTCTTTCTTGCATGAAAAAGGCCATAAACAAATTGCCGCTGCCTTACAAACACATTAATTTCTGATTGTGGGAGGAAGATTCTTGTTTGACAGACTGAGCTTCCAGTCTAAGCGTTAACACCTGCTTAATCATAAAATCATATGCTGTAACATAATTGAGTTTTAAGTGAACTCCTTTATAAAGTTAATGAATACGTGATTGGATACTAAAGTAGAATATGGGGTGATAATTTTATCATTCTATGTACATGTATATGCCCATGAATTAAAACTCTTGGTAAATAATCTAAACCTGTGTAACTGTTGTTCTTGCACAACAGTGGGAATTATTCTACTTCTATGACAGTTTTAGAAAGACAAGCATTTAGCTCAAATCTTCAATGTACTCATCTACAAATCAGTAATGGTTTTGGAATTTATATACATGGAGAATGCTATACAAATTTAAGAAAATGATATTTAAATTATTTAATTTTGGAGGATGGAAACCCTGAATATGGCAGGAAGAGAAAAAATTTCAAGTGAATAAAAGGTCAAACTTTCGCTCAAGTTTCATGTTAGTTATGAAATCTTTGTCAAGTCCTAGTACTTCTTTTTCTTTTCTTTGTTAGTATACATCTGTGATACTATCATGAAAGCATTTGTTGTGGGTAGTTGGTACATGTCCAGGATACATCTTTTTTTTTTTTTTTTTTTTTTTGGCATTCCCTTCCCCTACTCTACTTTTTTTCTCCCTCCATCTCTTAGTCCCATTCCCATTTGCCAAAGATCGATCTTCCCCCACCTCTTTTTAGACAGACTTTTTCTATACTAACTCCTGGACTGTATTTCCATGGTGAAATATAACACTTTTCTCCCTCTTTCTCATGGAACTCAACTATGTTTAATATAGTTTGCTCATCTAGGTAAAATTAATAAATAGAGTAGATATGGGAAAGAGATGAGAAAATAATGAAGTGTTGTGTACATATGTTAGGTATATGAACCGACTCCCCACAATGATGGTAATTAGTATATACTCTAACATGTACTACTAAAAGTAAGAAATAAAATAGAAAATGCAAGCAAATATATCAAAACTTTTATTTTATTATAGCTATATTTACTCTAATTTGCCTATCAATATCTCAGATAGGAGAGATGCTTATGCCTTTTTAATCTCAGCAACAAAGAAACACTGGATATAGCTGATGAAGAAAATTTGTTAGGAGGAAAGTAAACAACCTCAACTACCAATGTAACAACATAAGAGGGTGAACTATACGTTGCAATGTGGAAGATAAGAAGGTGGCTGGCAGTTAAACTGATTATTGCAGAACAAGTCCAGTAGTTTCTGAGCAGTGAAAATGCCTTAATGGAAAGTTATGTGAAGAGGGTTCAGGCTTAGAGAATTAGGAAAAAATGGCACAAGGAACAGAATTTATTAAAATTCAAGTGTGCTTTAAAAACTAAGGACTATTTATTGCCCATTCCCTCAGTAAAGATTTGACAAATACAATAACAACTGCAGTATTTACTCAACAAAGCACACTAAAACCTTAACAAGGTCTAGTCTGAAATGTTTTGACAAACGACAATATGTCTCAATGCTATTTCACTGGAACTATCATTTGTCAGTCCCACATGGATGCTTCAGCATCACTTGACAGCTATGATGCTTCCATTCACTTCATTGCTCAAGGATAAGAATTTGTTCATCTATTGCAGAGACATTCTCTCAGTTTTTGAAGTCTAATAAACAAATTGAACCAAGACAAAGCACACTTTGCATGAAATATTGTGTTTTACCACATAATATTCTGACATGATTAGAGTCATGTCATCTCCCAGATAATTTCTGAAAAAATACTTAATTGATACAATTATTTGATCCAGAAATGGAAGAAAAAAATCTAAAAATTATATCTCTAAAAAGGAAATCAGTGCATCTCATGAGTAGAGGTACAAGTTATGCCAATAGATTGTAGCACTTTAATCTAAATATTTACCCATCTCTTAGGCCACAGTTTCTCTACTCATTACTTGTTCTACTATACTCTGTATTTACTTTATGGGAGAGTGAAGATACTTTCTGTTGTTGCAAATAAGGTACCAGCACTTCTAGGAATCTTCACTTTTGCTTAGTAGTCAATGCAGTAAAAGAGTCTTTTTCCCTTCAAAAATCTTTTAAAAATACTTTTAGGTGGGTATGGTGATGGACAACTGTAATCTCAGCAGTTGGGAGGCTGAAGCAGGAAGATTGCCATTTGCCACAATTTTGAGGCCAGCCTAGGTTACAGAGTGAGTTGAAGACCAGCCTGAACTACATAGTGAGACACTCTCAAAATAAAACACAGAGAGAGATAGAGACACAGAAAGACAGACAGACAGAAAGAGAGAGAGAGAAAGAGAGAGAGAGAGAGGCAGAGAGGAACAGGTGTAACAAAAAATGCCCCCTCTCCTAGCCAGTATACTTCAGTTGCCCAGGTGATAGTTCCTGTTGCATTTCCAGTTGCTTCTATTTCTTAGAAACAGCTGGTCACTATGATGTGTATCAGGTCACTATGAGGCACATCATAAGTACTAATCAAAGACAGCCAAGTACTCTACTTCAGCACCCTCTCTTTGCAACCCAATAAAAAGCACCCTCCATGGGCCTTTGAGGCCTGACATTTTGAGGGACAAATGATTCCCTGTCAGTACCTATCCAACATTAAATAAATCTGCCTCTGAATTCTGGGTGTTGTTTCAGTGTTTCTGTTTGCTGTTGCATCTGGTGCGTCAGCCGGAAACACTGACTGTGCTGACCTCTTCCGTCACCAGTCGTGGCCCTCACAGATGGAACAAGGACTCCCACAGGTTCCAGTGGGAAGGAACGCCCTCAAGATTTCTTGATTCCCCTTGAAGGTCTGAAGGAAGATTCTTAACTCCCCACTTCGGTGACTCATTTCAGTCCCCAAAGGGAGGAGGACACAGTCTGTCTGTCCGCCTGATTCCAGGAATACCCTCAGGAGCAGCCCAGTTAGTCTGTCAGTCGTGCTCAGCTTGAGCAGAAGCGGAGTTTGTTAGTGAGGAGCACCCTCAAGGAAAGAGGGCTGGACTGTCTAACCTCTGAGTGCCTGCTGAGTGAATGTGTAAGTGGAACAAGCAGTGTGTCAGCAAGGGGCACCCAGTCTTGGTCTGCTGTGCCACCATTCAAGAGTACACAACATACACTGCAGAGAGAGAGAAAGAAAACTACTTAGTTAAAACCCGCAGTCTTGACTGCAGGAGAAACTACTTTTATGAAGTTAAAAAATGAAACCAAACTACTTTCTACATCTGAAAGGAAAGAAAGGAAAGAAAAAAGAGGCCCATTCTCCCTGAGAATTCCCCCTGGGAACCCTCTTTGGCTAACACCCATAGCTTCGCTCCCCACTCTGACTCATCTACTTCCAGTCCCTTGAGCTGGTTCCGGTTTGTCATTGCCCGCATTTGGCTATACAGGCCCTGCCCTGAACAGTCTGCTTCCTAGTTATGCCTATCCTGGTCAGACAGTGTCAGTTAATACCCACCCTTGATGACTGTCAGCAATTCTTTCTGAGTTTCACATTTTGACTGAGGAAAAATCAGACTGCCAGCTCTGATGAATGAGTTGCCTTGGGCTGTCCCAAAAGTTGCCCCACCTAGAAACCTAAAATCAGTCAAGCGCTTCTCAAAGACCTAAAAAAGAGGGAACCAAAAGCCCAGCGATATGTCAAAAGTTACCACAGTTACCCAGCAGCCTGATATAACAACTATAGACACTAAAAAATAAATGCTCCCTCCATCTGCCAGGCACAAAGAGACCCGACTATTCAGGCCCAGCTCAACCTGAACCTCTACTCACTCTGTCAGGTCTGGATGGATAGGACAGACTGAGCTCTGTCAAACTGGACTCCCCAAGAGCCTTCAGTCAGTGCAAACACTGGGGGCAAACCTGTGACTTTCCCCTCACCACTTCTGTCAGGCACAAACTTGCAGCCTGGGAGGACATCTCACCAAATATGAATTCCTGTCACCAAGCAAGTGAGCCTCCCTGTCATGTAAGTATGCACTTTCAACTTTGACTGTTCCCTGAGAGGTTGATGGTGCCTGCATCAGTCTGATACAGATAACCACAATCCTGAAGTTCTGAATATTCTCCTCCCAGAGGTGTAAGTCAAAGACTCACCTCCAGGGCTGACCATCAACCATGCAGCCTCACCTCAACCCCTGTTGCTGTCAGACATCGTGAGAAACACAAGCAGGCATCCAGTCGCACATCTGCTGCTCTGTTGCCAAGGGTTTGGGGACCTCTTCCTCTATTTTGGGGGAGACTCTAGCACACATTTGGCCAAGCCCCTGGGCTCTGACATTGGGCCATTGACCACCTGCCTCTGATTGTGCCATCCCAGGGCAACCCCCACTTCCATCAAACGGTGTCCCGTGCCACGAGAGACTTGGCTAGAAACTCAACCACACATCCACAGGCTTCAGAATTCCAATTTTAGACAACCAAACTGGTGAAACACAGCTCTTCTGCCTGGAAATCCATTCCCAGATCTCTGAGATGTCAGTGCCAGCATAGTTTCCCCCTGTATGCATCGCCTCAGTCTTCTGCCACTCACATCCTGTTGATACAACTGCCTGACCTCAAGAATGCCTTATTCTGCTTTAGTTTGGCTCCTGGCAGCCAGCCTCTCTTGTAAAAGACCCCAGTTCTGGATTTAAAAGTCAACTGACCTGGACTCAACCTCCCTGAGGTTAACAAACTTGTTTACCCTCTTTGAAAAAGCCCTCACAGCTGACATTGCTAATTTCCCAGCACAAAATATCCCTTCACTTCTGATTGACCATAGCCAAGCAGCCTGCTGGAAAGGCACAGTGGTGCTGCAATGTCTGAGGGAAACTGCTTGTAAGAAACTTCACAGATGTCTTGGAGCTGCTGGCTTCTGTACAGTCTGGATCCCCTTGAGTTCACAAAAGCAGTGATATTTACTCAGACTGTCATCCCCTGGGACTGTCCAGAGGCTGACCGGTGCAAAGACTTGGATCCAGTTACTAAGAGTCGCCTCCCCACTTTCTCTCCATGTTCTCACAGCCACTGTCCTTCTGATCAAGAAAGCTGACAATTTCCCCAGCCAGATAAACTTTACCTGGTACTCCTGGAAGATCCATTTTAATCAGAGCCAGTCCTGCACCCATCATATGCCCTACAAACTCAAGCCACAGTGCTGGCACCCATCCCCCTGCGGCCAGCTCAGGCTTCAGTATCTGTATCACTGGACCTGACCTCCCCCATTTAAAAATATACAAATAGACTTAGTGCTCATCCACACACACTCAGACTGACCTGAGAGATCCCCTGCTGTAGCTGAGAGGGCAATAAAAGTTTGTAGGGTTCTGCTGTGAAAAAGTCATTCCTACACGTGGCCTACCCTTGATCCCTGGCAGCAACAAGAGGCCAGCAGTTGTAGCAGAAATAATTAAATAAAAAGTACATACAACATGCAGGCCACAAGCGCTAAAATACTGAAAAACTAAAACATAATCCTACAGGAAGAGTTTGTAACTAGCTCCACAAAAGTTTAGCGAAAAGATCAGCTACATCGGTAGGCACTCCTGCACACACATACAAAGCAGGTACATATTAACTACCTCTACAAGTTTCACAAGTCCATCTTTAGAGCCATCCTTTTAGAGTTCTGGAAAATTTACCTGGACCAGGCTGCTCACTCTAAAGAGATAAGACACTCCAAGTCCTGCTCTGGTCACTTCGGATGCTGACCAGTCCATGCACAGCTGAAGCCTGAGGACACCTTTGCAGGAGTGCTCCGTACCTCTTCCCCTTGCTGCTTACCCCAGACCTTGTTTCCTCATTCCCTTGCTAACTGTTGTTTTTGCCTTAACTCTAAACCATATGGACTGTTGTCTCAAGAGACTACAACAATCAATCAAACACTTGACCAAGATTTGATGAGTATCCAAGGCACATTAGACGCTCTCCTAGATCAGATGAACTCCCTCACTACCTTGCCAGAGAACAGACAGGCCTAAATTTTGTCTCTTCCTAAAAGCACCTGAGGAAAATTCTCTGTAATAAGACAACATTGAGGACCTTAGCTAGGGCCCATACTAGAATCACTGACAAACTTAATGTTACTACTTGCAGTTGAGCCTTATCTCAGAAGATCATATGTAATATGCCCAAAAAAGATTTGCTGGGAAGACTAAAAAGGGGGGAGAATCTAGCAGAAAATGGTCCCCCATCACCAGTATACTTCAGTTACTCAGGTGATAGTTCTTGTTGCAGTTCTGCTTGCTTCTGTCTCTTAGACATGGTTGGCCACTGTGATGCATAGCTGGTCACTATGATGAATACTGCAAGAACCAATCAAATGCAGCCAAGTGCTCTATCCCTATACCCACCCCCTTTGAAACCCCATAAAAACCTCCCTCCATGGGCCTTTGACGCCTGACTCTTTGAGGGAAAATTGATTCTCTCTCAGGACCCATCTGACGATAAATACATATGCCTCCAAATCCTGGGTGTTGTTTTGGTGTTTCTGTTTGCTGGTGCACAGGCGTAAGGAATTTCACAACGGTTTGCCTTCAAATCTATCTTTTGATTAATGCAGTGGGGTCAAACCCATGGTACCCACAGTTTATTATCATTGAAGACTGTAAAAGGTTAACCATCACTGTATTACTGGCAACTTGACAAAACCAAAGGTTTAAAAGCAGTATGGTTTAAGAAAATGCCTGTTGTTCTTCAATAGACTTTCTCAGTAATAAATTCTTTCACTTACACAACAATATAGGAAGGAAGAGGAAGCATTCGATATTGTTGATGGGAATGGAAACTAGGGCAATCACTATGGAAATCAGTACAGAGGGTCTTCAGAAAACTAAAACTAGAAATTCCATTTGTCCAAGTTGTTCCACTTCTAGGCATTTTCCCCAAAGAATTAGAAACATCATGTTACGGTAACTCATGTATAACCATGTTTATGGAACTGGATAGGTAGCTTTGTCATATATAGTTCATTTAATCTCTCAAAATGACTGAAAATTAATAGCCCACATTTTGTTCTGCACAACTGTTGTGATTTGAATTTAAACATTCTACAAATGTCCACATGCTAAAAGATAAGTTCCCCATCTTGGTGCTTTTGAAAAGCAGTGGAACCTTTAAGACAGGGGACCTCATGAGAGATCTTAGGTCACCTGAATGGCATTGCAGGAACTTGTAACTTTCTCTTACTTTGTTTCTGGCTGCTATGAAGTCAGTGACTTCCTATACCACCAGCTCCCCATCACAGTCCCAAGAGCAAGAGAGATAAACAACCATGGGTTAAAACCTCCAGAACTGGGGCCAGAGTAACCTTTCCCCTTTTAAGTTAACTGTCTCAGGTATTTGACTATGATAATGGAAAACTGAAAATTACATAAGTAATTTACTTTTTAATTTAACATTTGCTACTCACCACCACCAGTAGCCCCACCTCCTCTGTAAGGAAAATTATCTGTACAAAAGGGCCTTTTCCTTTTAGAAAATCTCTTACTTTATGAGCTGATCATACTTCAGTCATTTAATTGGACGTAACTGAAGCACAAGTGAGAGTGCTACCATGCCTCAGGATAGGTGATTGCTTTAAAAATTTAATGATGCTCAAATGGGGCCAACCAGGGTTAATTCTTTTAAATACCTCTTCAACAATTTAAAAATGAGAAAATATATTATAACATCTGTTTTTGTGTGGTTGTATCAGTTATGCCACAAAATCGTTTATCAAAGAGATGTTCAAATGAGTTAATATAGTATGCCTTTTCAGAGACAATGATTTCTAGTCCTTATGTAATTGACCTCATTACAACTCTAGTTCCTCTCAATGATATTGTAAAGTACATTAATAAATAGGATATTGGCAACCTATTAAAACTGATTCTCATGGAAATTTTTTAGTATATATATTAGAAAGAAAAATATATTTAATAGTCAGTGATTTATGAAAAAATTTTGCAGGGACTCCCGATATAGTGACTACATTCCAGCCTTCTGGAGTATCTGTATTAAAATACAGTAATTATAGTAGTTATTTATGTACTTAAAGTTGCCTTGACCACTATCTTTAATAGTTGTGGTTGCTACTGGTGTTCACTTTCATGTTTTAGTTTACTCTCAAAAGTAGAAATGAAGAACTGCTGTTTTCAGACAGAATACCAGAAGATGATTGAAGATAAAAATGGCAATCTTTTTGTTCTTTTAATTGTCAAATTCTCCAGGTATAGATGCTAGACAAATTTTGTTAGGGCTTTCAAGTAGGTCCTTTTTTATGCTATATCCAAGACCATCAAACATATAAATAGAGATCTCACTTCCCTACCCCGGTTAATCTAGATGGGGGTGGGGTGCAGTTATTAAGATTCCTTTGGCCAGTCCTCTCCTTATCATTTTTCAAGATTAGAGCCTTTCATTTTTCATCATGGCACAACATAGGGAAATTAATAATGATCCTATGTCACAGAAACAGCAATGAGAGCAATTTGCTATAAAAACAAAAGTTACAGTGACCTTTCTCCAAAGTCCTAATTTGTCTCAGCTGAATAATTTCCCTTTCTATCTTGAAATAAGAAACTCGTGGTTGTAACAAAGCTGAATTGCTTGGTTTCATTCATAAAACAGTGAGTAAAATGGAAGCAGCATAAGAAAGAAGGACTTTTTGCTGCCCGTTAGCAACTTCTACCCCCAGTGGTGGAATTGTCCCTTAATATACCACTGTTTCTTTTGACTTTCCTGATCTCAATTTCCACCAAAATCTTCAGACAGTTGCATCTATTCTTAGCAAAATGTGTATGCTATTGCACTCTCAGCATGGTTCATTTCCTGCTTTCCAGGTACTCCCCACACCCTTCAGTGTTTACTCTATTCTATTCCACTCTCTGTCTACTGGATGTTCTGTCAGAAAAAAAAGATGTCATCCTTTCAGTTGTCCATTTTGGCATTGTGTCTAGAATAATTTCCTTTCTTCTCCACCTGCACAATTCCAACTCATCCATCAACTGTCAGTACAGGTCAAAATAGGATTCAGTTCATTCATACTTAATACCCCCTCTGGGATACCAATGTTTGTGAGCGAATGGCTGTTTAACTCATGGGAAGTGCTGTGACTACTTCACCCAACAGCATGTACGCACTGCAGAAGATTCATGAAGTTTAAGAGTTATCATGTGTTCATTATTCTTCCCACATTTTATTGCTACATATTGACAATTTAGATTAGTGCTTTGTTTTGCAAATTTGTACATGCACATAACATACTTCAGTCATTCCCCACCATCACCCTTCCCTCCCCCAATTTCACAATTTGAGAATTTCCTTGTATGCAGTGCATTCTGATCCTATCAATAACTACCATTACTTTCCCTTGCACTGTTCCCCCTCTTATTCTTTCTTT
>RJWM01032195.1:0-21682 GCA_004363535.1 Dasyprocta punctata | reverse complement strand
GTGCATTATCTTTTTTTTTTTTTTTTTTCCCCCGGCACTGGGGGATCAAACTTACAACTTCGCACCTGCCAGTCAGGCCCTTAAGCCACTGAGCCAAACTCCTGGCCCTAGTATTTTGAGACAGAGTCGCACTGGCCTTGAGCTCGGGTTGTAGCCCAAGCCAGCGTCCAACTCACAACGCTCCTCCTACCTCAGCCTCCCGAGTGCTGGGATTAAAGGCGTATGCCACCACGACCTACAACTCAGTGCATTATCTTGTTACTATCACTGTCTTAGAATTTCTCCCATGACCCTCTGCTTGACAGCAGAGGCCAAAATTTGTGTTTGTATCCCTGGCATCCTGCAAAGTGATTTCAAACAGAAGACCTCAAAGACCCAGTGAGATCTCTATGATGTAAGTTACCTTGCTCGGGTTTCTCCAAAGTACAGCCTGCCATACTGTAGACACAACATAAATTCTCACTGAGAATGAGTGAGCAAAATGTGGCCAGGTGAAAAAAGGAGCTCCGAGGCGATAAGCCCAGATCTTTCCGCTTGGCATGTCTACAGACTTTTGGGGACCAGAGACACTCCAGGTCCCTCCTCTCCTCTCTGAGTCAGCAAGTCCCCAGCCTCAGCCAGCCAGGTCGCGCCACTGCCCGTGCTCACAGCCCACTTCCAGGAAGGCGCGGCTACCAGGGAGTGTGGTGTGTGAGGGTGGCCACGCAGAACACGCACGTGTCCTCACACGCACAGCACACTTCACGCACACCTCGACTCACCCGACGCTGCCTTCCTACACCCTCGCCTCATATCCCCACACTCGGCCTCTTAGCCTCCCATCCGGATATCCATCCACTCAGATCCCACACACACGCTCAGCGCGAGACACCGACACTGTCATCATCCAGATGCGCTCCTCAGCTCTTTGAATCGAGGACACTCTCACTTACGCACACCTAGCCACACCCACTCTCACGCGCATGCACCGACTTCTATGCACAGACACACACGCATGCACACACTCAATTCTCCCGCCCCACATCCATGCATGCGCACGAATTCGCGCACAAGACGCCCTTGCAGTCGCGCGCATGCTCACTTGTCTCCCTTCACCCCTTGCTGAGCTGTTTGGGCGCTCATCTCGGGAGGGCGGGGGTGTTTGCAGAGCCTAACGCGGTGAGGTTATTCAGATTCGATTCTCCTAGTTTTCCCCGAAAGAAACAAGTTAACCAGGAAGGAGAGACCGGGACCCCCAGAGGAAGGGAATGGGTTAGGCTTCTCGCTCAGTGGGAACGAGCGCTGGGCAGGAGCGGGCTCACCGAGCCTCCGCAGCCCCAGAGCCTGCGCCCATCGCCCCGGTCTGCCTCTCTGCGCCGCTCCATCCTGAAGTAGGGCGAGTACGGACTGACCTGGGCCACACAGCCCAGGTTCCTGTCCATAAAGTCCCTTTTGGCCACACGCAGGGATAGAAGAAAAAGGGATTCAGAAACTTTGGTTCAATTCCTATCTCTCGCACTTGAAAGATAGGCGGACTTGGAAGAGTTGCACAGTGTCTCAGAGCTTCCGTTTCCCTGTAAAAGGAGGTGTCATTCAACAAACATGAATTACCCTTGCAATATACATCACCTTGAGCAGGACGTCCTGGCATACACTGGTAAGTAAACCAAACAGCTTACTCTGCCCAGGTGCAGTTTGCAGTGAACTGGCAGAGGTACCCAAAGAGCAACCACATAAACAGATGTAGGGACTTCTGAAACAAAAGAGTAAGGTAGTGCTTTCATCTGCTCCAGATATTTTTCAGAGCTTTATTATATTCTGGATCCAGGTGAATAAAAACAATCACGTTCCCTATGCACTTAATCCCTTTGTGTGCCTTTTGTTTCATATGAACCACATTAGCCTGGTCCTTGGAACTTTGCATAGGTACAAAAGTCACACTAACCAAGGAGTGAACAAAAAACAAATGAGTAAATTATTACAGTACCTACCTCCCAGAGTCACTGTGAAAAAACTACGGTGCATCGAAGTCTCAATCTATTATACAGTAGGTGCTCAATACACGATAGATGCTGTTAGGAGAGGGTATTGTCTACTGCTTAAGACTTCAGGCCTCTGCATCAGGTGACTAGTTGTGACCTTTGGTAGCTCTTTGACCTTCAGTAAGTCTATTCTGCTCCACAAAAAAAGCCATTATAATGGTGCTTGACATAGGGCTGTTGGGCAGATTTGATGAGGTCAGGCAGGCAAGGCTCCTGGGTCAAGGCCTGAGACAGCAAGAGCTGGAATACAGTGGCTATGAGGACTGTTACACACCAGAATTGCCTGTTTCCTCCTCTGAGAAGCAGGTGGGTGTGCATCAAAGCTGGGGTCGGGGTTCTTGAAGCCACTGCAAATTTAGGACAGGCTGCCCTGTGGAGATGACCAGGACAGGTAGGTCGGGGCTGGGTGGGGAGTGGGAGGTGCTGAAGTCCCCCTTGCAGGTGAGGTTGGTGGGGCTGCTGAACAAAAGTACTCTCAGAAGCCAAAGGGTAAAGAATCCAGGCGCAGGCACCTGCTGTGTAGGTGCAAAAAGTCAGCCTAGTAAGGGTGCTCAGGGACCCACAAGTAATGGGGTAGCAACTCCAGCTCCCAGGCGTCCCATTGCCATGCCCAGCGGCTGTGATACCTCAACCACAAAAAAGAAAAGCCCAGGCAACTGCAGGTCTCTATAATAATAATAATAATAATAATAATAATAATAATGATAACAAGAAAAAGAGACATCAGGAGTTCTTACCAGACAGCAGGCACCAGACTCCATAGTAGGTAGTCTATTCACAGCGGCCTTTTTCCTATTTTGTAGACAGAAACTGAAATTCTCCTTCCATTCTCCTTGGCCTCCTTTCAGTTCTTGCAGGTAACCAAGAGAAACTTCTCTGGGTTCTTGTGCATGCCCTTCAGTGGCCCAAAACACAGTCCCCAACCCCCTTTCCCAAACCAACACTTGCTCATCCTGTGGATCTCCCTTTAAATGTCCCTAGTGGCTTCTGTTTTTATCAACTCCCAGAGCCCCTTGGGCTTTTCTTTCATATTCCCACGACCTTTTGTAAAAACTCACCAGCTCCGAACTGATTTGTTGATTCTTTCAACATCCTGGAAACTCCCGGGGGCAGGTCTTGTGCTAGGGAATTCCCTGGCACAGACCCTGGTGTGCAGTAGGCACTTAATACACCCTTCCAACTATCAAGTGTCTGGCTGAGGCTCTAGAGGCTAAATTAATCTCTTCATGTGCCAGGACAAGGGACAGTGGTGGGGAAGGTTTATCAGTTATTTGTCAGTCCTTACTTATTCTGGCCTCACATCATTAAATCAAAATCTCTAGAGTACTGATTGACATGCAGTATTCATAAAACTTTCCAGGTAATTTTTGTAGATGACCAAGGCTGAAAACCAGAAAAGCTGGATGCTAAAATTGATTAAGGCTCACTGACATTTTGGTAAAACAAAAAGCCTGTCTTAATCTCTGATCGAGCAGCTATTTCTGCCCAATGCTTGCATCCTATTAGTGGGGAATTCTAAGCTGTGAATAACTTCATCCTCTCCTTCTCTCCTTCTCCCTCTCTTGCAAAAAACACCATCCCTGAAAAGAGGAGTAAAAAATGGTGAACGCCAGGGGCACTGGAGAGAGAAGGAGGGAGGTGGAGCATTTGCTTCAATTATCTGGATAATTGTTCCCACCTCAGGCCATTGTTGCTGAAATGAAACAATATTCTATTGGATACTGTCTTGGCCTTTTCAGACTGGCTCCCCGCAGTGCCTAGCACAAGCAGAGCACAGAGTAGGCACCCAATAAATTTTATTGTGATGACAGAGGGGAGCTTTGAAGGTGGGAGAGGTTTGGTTGGTTAGGCTGGAGGATCTGGGAGTGGGCAGATAATTGAGGTGAAGTGGGGAACAGAGAGGCTGTATGGTGGGCATTCTGTGCCATCGAAATTCTGCTCCAAGGGCCAAGAGACTGGGAGACTGGGCTTTCCTTGAAATTCTGAGCCAAACCCCTCACTCCTTTCTTAGAAGAACCACCTCCCCCACCCCCACCCCCCACCCCAGAAGGCTGAATTGAACTCTTGAAACTATGGTGAACACAAAGGCGAATTCAGGTTTCTCAAAGGCCCATCCGCTCTGAATAAACACTAGGCAGAAGCACGATCATTTTGGGTGGTGCGTAAGAACGGGGCCCGCAGCGTTGTTTTTGGAAGGCTATGATGAGATCTGCATCAAAAGCAACAGTATTGGCGCGGCTGACCGGCAGCAGAGGGCGGGTACTTGAGCGCCCCATTGCTCAGTTGGCTCAGGAATGTGGGGACGAACTCCCACTGCCCTCTTTCATACGACCCACAGCCTTTCAAGGGGACTCGGTTTCTCTGTGAGCGTGTGCTTGCTAATTGCAGCCTCGGCTTTAATGAGATTCTTTTTACTCTCCCAAGCTCGCTTGCAGGTTACAGCGTTATCTGGGGACCCACGTTTTCCACTCTGGCTCCACGTCTCCTGAACAATCGCCTCTCCAGAACCTGAAAGGAGAGCGAGCGCCCCGATTCTGCTGAATGCACGTCTCAGTTCATCAAGGGCTGGCGGGCTTTTGATGGTCACAATGCAAGTTACGCCCAGAGAGTGTGTCTTTGGTCAGATCACAACGCTTGGCTTCACGTTTGCAAGTTAAACGGGCAGAAACCGGGCTGAAACTCCCACGCCAGACTCCGGGGACATTTCCCTCCGCCCTGCCCTAAGCAGAGCTCGGGAATAGATCTGGGCAGGGGAGGAAGGCAGGCAGGGGTGGCGAGAGGAGAGGGTAGGGGAGAAAGCAGTCCTGATTCCCAGCAGCCATTGGAGGGGGGGCATTTTCTCTGGCATTCTTATTTTTATTTTTTTTCTCATTTTGCTTTGTTGGCAGCTTCACCCAAACAAAAATAAATAAATAAATAAATAAATAAATAAATAAATAAATAAAACGAGAGCATTTTCTCCCTGTCTACACCTAAGTAGCTGTTTTCCTGTAGTCCCTGAAAATGTGACTCCTTCATAAAATCAAAATTTATGATTATTCAAATGTTGGGGACTGTGAAAAGACAGGAAGAAAGAGAGAAAATTAATATTGCAGCTGTTCTTCTGATTAATGAGAGATAATTGCTCATGAAAAGTCACCCCTGTGGCATTTTGTTGTCTCCTGGATCTTTGTTCTTTTCCACTATTATTGAGGACTTTCTTGAAGACTAAGCGGTTCTTTTCAATTTTGGGGTATTCAGAAAGGGTTGCCTGGTTACAGAGAATGGGGAAATCTCGGGCTATATCGGGTAAGATGTGCCACAGACAGCAATATCACAATGCCACTTGGAGAAAAGGATGGATACAAGTTAACGATGCGCTTTCAATAAAACATTCATAGACTTGTTCACGCTTTGATAATGACCTCATTAAAGGGAGCTGGGGGCAAGTAAGTCCTGTCTCCTGTTTATGTTCCGCTAACAAAACCCAGCTTTGAGATCATTCATCGCTTTGGAAACTAATATGAAATCAATGTAAGAGGAGCAAATAAATCCAAGGCAGCCCCGCCAACTCCTAGGCTGTCCCGCCCTGCTTGCGGCCTCCATTTGGAGCAGGAGAACCATGTGGGGAAATGCTGCAACTGAGAGGGGGAAAAAAAGACAGGATGGAAGGGAGGGGCAAAGATACCCTGAAAAGATGGCTAAGCACATCGGCCCGTCAGAACTGCAGGGCCTGTGGAATAAGTACCGCTAAATCTCCATCCTTTACCTGCCTTGGATTCTGCCCGTGAAAGGAAATGGGAAGAAATAGAACTGAATGCTGCAGGTGGGCTTCAGGTCAGATTCCATCCCGGAGGAGGGAAAATGTATGGGAAGATTTTTTGAAACCTAGAATCAAGAAAGAAACTGCTGTCCCAGCTGCAAACTGAAGAATCCAGAGGCAAGAGGGCAGGGGTTGTTGCGCTATTTAGAACTTTTTTGTTTGTTTGTTTTTCTAAATTAAAAGTAAGATGGGGGTGGCCTGGCTTGCAGGAGGTGGCAGGGAAAATTTGTTACCTTTGCGTTTGTGACACTGTCTTGCACTCAAAGAAGACAGAGCTATCCTCTACCATCCTGAAGAGAGGGAAGAAATCAAAGGATTTACCCCTCCCCTTAGAAAGAACTAATTTTCTCCTTGAATTATGAAAGTAATGGCTTAGGTAACAGCCTGTACTCTGTACCCAACTGCTTAATACCAAATAAATCCTTCCACGTGGCTCCCTGAGTCGTGGCAATTAGAGCTCATTATAGGCTCATAAGAGCTCTCATTTTGGGGATTACTTAATGGACGATGAAATTTTATCGGACAGAATCACTGAGAAATAAAATTGTGCAGCCGCGCAAGCAATGTGGGCACACGCCGATAGTCTACCAGGTCCCTCTCAAGAGAAGGCTGAGTACAGGGTACCCCTCTGCTCTGAGCAGTTTGGCATGGTGCTCCCTAGGGAATACTCAACCTGGGCAGGACCAATGACAGTGTTGTCCAAGCCGGCGTAGTAGGCTCATGGTGGGGGGGGGGTTAGGGCTGTCTTCTGATGATTGGACTAGATTCAAGGAAGGAAGGAAGGAAGAGAAAGATAGGAAGGCACAGTGATCTAAAAAGAACTACAGAAAAGAGGGTAGAGACTATTTAGGGGACACAAGCCCAAAATACTTGCCCTTGGTGGGCTCAAGCAATTAACCAAGTAGCCTATGAGCAAGTTTCTCAGACATGGATAGTCCTGTGTACAGCCTCAGTCTGGTTCTATAAGCAGCTGCAACCCTTGTAGCCTCCACCTTCCCGCAAACAAAACGAAACAAAACAAAACAAACAAACAAACACCCCAAACTCTGGGCTCTTCACCTTACTCAAAACTTCTTGGCATTGGAAACTGAATATTCCCAAAGACATAAATAGAAGGAAATGTACAAGTCTACTACATAATTAAGATTCCCTCTAAGAAAAACAGTCTACACACAAGCATGATTTGTAGCACATTAGCAGAGGAGCATACTCAAAACCTCTGGGAGTACTGTGACTTAAGTGTCATCCCCAAACAGACTGGATAACCTACCTAACCCAGAGAGAAAGGAAGTGAGCAATTACTCAAAATCTATCCGTTATCTGAACAATTTTGGCCTTTAAAAAAAATACCTTGCTATAAAGTCTCTCTCAGTTGTCGAACTCCTAATGTTTTTCCCAGGGCAGGTATGGTTTCCAGGACCGCCTGGATGTTCCTATCCCACGCAAGGCCTGGCTACACTGGGCTGGGCAGGCTTGGGTGAGGTTGAGTCTCTGAAGGCTGCATCAGCCAACCTTGTGGTACAAAAGTAGTTACAGCTGAGCTGCCCCACGTTAAGCCCCAAGACTCCCTAATTGTTGTCACAAGATGTTGGATTAGCACATTTCTGGAATAGCTGTCTGTTTACACTCTGGAGACCCACCATCCACTAACCGCTTTCTAATTGAATTCTAATCACATTCAAATAGCTCAATAACCAGCCTCAGCTGCAATTCATAAAACTTTAATTGCCATCCATAAATCCTGGGCTCCCCAGAGCGGGGCGTCCCTACAACCCAATTACACTTCTCCAGCAGACAAGAGAGACAGTCATAGAGATAGGAAGGGGAAGAAAGACAGACAGAAGACGAAGAGACAGAACCATGCCTCCAGCTGGTGCTGCTCTCCTGTTTTGGGGGCACTTTGTTCCCTCAAGTGAACCAAGACCTGTCTTCAAGTTTTTAGCACCTTCATGAATGCAGGCTTGAAGTTAGTCATTCTGGGGAAAAGATCCGACTTGTAGCTGTTGCTCAGCCTTGCTTTTCTGAGGGGAGTAGAAGAAAAGAGACAGCTGTCACCTCTGTTGCCCTGTCTTTCCCTAGGATCCAGAGTCCCAGCCATGCCATCCGTACTCTCTCTCTAGCTGGGAGCACACAACTCTTCCCACAGACATGTGCACCAAGACAGATTTCCTTTACCGCTTCTTCCACCCAGAAGCAGGATTCTGTGAGTGGCTGTCTGCATCCGTTCATCCTTTTCAGGGTTTGGGGATGCAGAAGGAAAGTGCTGCCTGGTTAGCCCTGTCAGCTGCTCAGGATGATTGCAAATGAAAGGAACGGGTCACTAGACTCCAGCAAAAGCTTCCCCCAACCCCAACCCGTAATAAGTGTTTGGTCTCCAGTCCTCTTTCCAAATCTTGAAGAAAAGGGTGAGACCTCAATCTCTCTCTCCCTCTCTCTGTGTCTCTCTCTCTGTCTCTGTCTCTGTCTCTGTCTCTCCCTTCCTCCCTTCTATGGGGAGCTGACTATTAGAGAGGGAGCTCCCTATTAGAAGGGTCCTAGGTCTGTCTATTCCCATGAGGGCCTTAAGTACAAAGGCACTTTAGGTCTTTTCCTGCTTAAAATGAAACTTTTGATGGCTTCTTGGACGAAAGCCTCACTGTTCCTTGCCGGGTCCGTCCTGAACGAACCACTCGCATGACCTTGGCTAAGCCCAAAAGCTGGGAGACAGGAATAGCTGTGACCGTGGTCCTAGCCGCCCTCGGGACTAGACCACTGTTGCCAGTCTGCCGCCCGCAAACCCCGCTCCAGAGCTCAGGCCTCACAATTCACTGCGCCGCAGACACCCCTGGCACAGAGGGGCCGGGAGCATAGCTCATCCCACCTGGTGCGCCCCTGTGTAAGGGCGCGGGGACGAGTCGGGCCGGGGCCTAGGCTAGGGAGGGGGTACAATAGAGTAGCTGAGCTGTGATTTCTCGGGAAAGCGTGGAAAAAGGGGGAGGAGGCCTGCCTCCCCGGGAAATTAACAAAACCTACACTTCGCAAAGTCTCCCCCCTCCCGTGCCCTCCCCTCCCCCGCGCTCTTCCCTGCCGCGCGCCCGCCCCTCCTCGTCGCTCTGTCGAGACTCCGGCAGCCTATCCCGAGGGTGGGGAGCCGCCGAGCCGCCGGAGCCGAGCGGTATTCCGCAGCATCACGTGCCGGAGTGGGGGCTATAAAATCCCGGAGCCGGGGCGCCGGGCGGGGGACGTGAGGACCAGCCCTCTCCCGGGACCCCTTTGTTCACCGCCCAGACGCCGACACCTCCGCATCCCCAAGGGCTTGACCGCCCGCGTCAGCGCGCCTCCGAGGGCAGAGCTCGGGACACAGGAGGGGAGGGGGTGCCGCGGCCGGCCGGGCCCTGCAGCCATCGGTCCCTCCCGACATGTCGCGCTCCTTCTATGTGGACTCGCTCATCATCAAGGACTCCTCACGGCCCGCGCCCTCGCTGCCCGAACCGCACCCGGGGCCGGATTTCTTCATCCCGCTGGGCATGCCAGCCCCGTTGGTGATGTCGGTGTCCGGGCCCGGCTGCCCGTCCCGCAAAAGCGGCGCTTTCTGCGTGTGCCCGCTCTGCGTCACTTCGCACCTGCACTCCTCTCGCGCGCCCGCGGGTGCTGGTGGCGGAGGCGCAGGGGCCGGGGGTACAGGGGTCGGGGGCAGCGGGGCGACGGGGGGTACCGGGACCTTGCCTCTGCTCAAGAGCCAGTTCTCTTCGGGCCCTGGCGACGCGCAGTTTTGCCCGCGGGTGAGCCACACGCACCATCATCATCATCAGCCCCAGCAGCCCGGTTCGGCGGCCGCCGCGGCAGCGGCAGCAGCGGCAGCAGCCGCTGCCTTGGGGCACCCGCAGCACCACGCACCTGTTTGCGCTGCCACCACCTACAACGTGGCGGATCCGCGGAGATTTCACTGCCTCACCATGGGTAGGGCGGGGTCTCCGGGCACCTGCGCGCTTCGCCTTTCGTGCACTTAGGAGCAAACTTTCTGCCCCCAGTGGAGGAAGTGGGAGCACGGGGGAGGGGTGGGAAGGGAGGAGGGGCTTTTAGTGTAACTATGGAATCCTCCCGCATAAGTTCCACGAAGGTGGAAAGTAGCTTGCCAGCCTGTCCACACGGCCCTGACGCGCTTCGCTCTGCAGTTGCGCGTCCGCCGCGCGCGCTATCAGTGCCTTGGGGACAGCCAACTGGACTGTGGAGTAAATTTAGGTTAACTGGCTCAGGTTTAGGGTATGTGTGTCCGAACCTAAGTGTGACATCTCGCTTTGGGGCTGATTCAAGCGTTGCAGTGCTTTGGCTAGGGCTGCACGCCTCTCGGTTAGGCACGATGGGAGCAGATGAGACGAGTGCAAGCTCGCAGCCCTCTTTAATCCTCTAACTTCGTGTCCTGCTCCTCGAAGGTCAGAACTTGTTTTGGACTTACCGTCCCTTCCTTGATAAGCAGTGACTTGCCAAGGGATGGGAAACAGTGAAGATGGATACAGGTGTTAGGTTGGGCTGGGTCCTCGAGATGCGTCCTTCTCAGGGACTGGAAGTGGCGTGAGAGCCTCTGCTTGCGCTTTATCTCTTTTCTCTCACCCTCTTCTCCCCTTCTCTCCTCTTTTCTTCTCTCTCTGACGGTCCACAGGAGGTTCCGACGCCAGCCAGGTGTCCAATGGCAAGAGAATGAGAACAGCATTCACCAGCACACAGCTCCTGGAGCTGGAGCGGGAATTCTCTTCCAACATGTACCTGTCTCGCCTCCGGAGGATCGAAATTGCTACCTACCTGAACCTATCGGAGAAGCAGGTGAAAATCTGGTTTCAGAACCGCCGGGTGAAGCACAAAAAGGAGGGAAAGGGCACCCAGAGGAACAGTCACGCGGGCTGCAAATGCGTCGGTAGCCAAGCGCACTACGCACGCTCTGAGGATGAGGACTCCTTGTCACCAGCATCCGCTAACGATGACAAGGAGATCTCCCCCTTATGAGGGTCCTGCCCCCCTCAAACTATCTGAGTCTGGCAGTCCCCACCCCAGCCCCACAATGCCAACACTGGGGCGTCTAGGGGCCAAAAGTCTCTTCCATCTCCTTATCGCACATGCAGAAAGAACTGGCCAGAGGACCTGGGGAATTCAGGGCTGGGCCTCACCCTCAACATCTTCTTCTTGAGCTTTTTATTTGGGGTTTCATTCCGAGTTATAGGTAGTTTTTTAAAAAATGTAAATAATCTAGACTCCAACTCAGTCTTATGTAACAGAGGAAAAACAGGGTTGTTTTAAGTTTAATATTGTATGGGGTTTTTGAAAGCGCATGTCATTTCTCCACCCGTCTTTCAGAACTTGATGAGAGCACGGGGTTCCTTCATTTTTTATGTTGTTATTTTGAAGTGAAACCACTGAAGTTGCAAACAATTTAGAAAATTAAATCCTGTAGGGCTTGCATTCTGAAACTTCACCTGGGGAGAATTTTAAATCCAAGTCGCTGGAAGTCCCTTTGTATGTGAATAGTTTTATATAAAATTTATATTTATATTTATTTAAATAAATAAAATCAGGATTTTAAATTTGTGGTGTTTATTCTCCCCGTGTTCTCCCTCCTTGCACGCCTGGAGAAAGACATTGACGGGAAGAAGGAACCCGTGGCCTTAGAGGAAAGTGTGAACTGCAGCTCAGGGATGTGGCTTTCGAGGTGTTCTGTGCAGCAGAAGCTTCCGTTAGTCTTGATGCCCCACTAGGTGCACTCAAAACAGGTGACTTCCTCACCACAGATAGAGAAAATCGCTCCATTTAGAGTGACAGTAACAGTGATGACAGGTGAATGTTTTCTTTGGCAAGGAAAGGTGAAAAAATCTCCTCCCTAGTATTTATTTTCTTTCTCATTTTTCTGAGTGCTAAAATCTAAGTTTTGGGAAGGATTGGCATAGTCACAATGGGTTTTGGCATAGCAATGACCCACCCAAGGAGTCCCCAGTAAACATGCTGAAACTTACAGATGATACCACAGGTGACTAAAAAGGTTAATGTTCCTGGTTTCCCCTTGGAACCGAGGGACAAGGAAATATTCTGTCTAAAGAGCTACACTTTCATATTTCCAGAACAGTCCAGAGAGCCTTTGTACTCTTGGGGTTTGTTCGTTGGCCCCCTTCAGTCCCTCCCTTCCCAGGGCTGGACGAGGGGCACTTAACTCTTCCTCCAGCATCCCCCCCAACCGCCTCCCAGTAGCCTGGCCTGTGTCTAAGGGCGAGGAGTGATATGGATGGAAACTAGGAGGTCTGAGTCCCACTAGCACCCACGGGGTGGTGAGGTTTCTGATTACTTTCCATAAACTAGGTTCAAGCCATGGGTATTGTTCACAGCAATTTTATTTTTATTTTTATTTTTTATTTTGCACCTGGGATCAAACTCACACCTCAAGCTTACCAGGCAAGTGCTTGAGCCGCTGAGCTAAATCTCTGGCCCCCGCAACAATTCTTTTGGTTTGATTTACTTTATGTCCTAACCGAAATTTCATCAGAGGACTCTGGGCTTCTAAAGCTAGAAACGTAAGCAGGAGAAAGGAAGGAGAATATGATCATGGGTTTCTCTGTGTCTCCCCTCACAAACACACACACCAGAGGGAGAGCAAGAGAGAGGATCCTGCTTCCAGACTCTCACTTGGGCACAGGAGATGTCTTGGGCACTGTCTTCTGGGACAGGAAGGAGAGGAGAACCACATGGAGTCCTGCTACACCCAGGGCTGCCTGCACTTCAGGCGGCGAGCTGGGCTTGTCTAGCACAGTGCCCCTAGGTTCTTGGCTCCTTTCTTCCTGCCTAAGCCTGGGGAAGCTTTCATCTCTGGATCTGTCCTCCAGTCTCTCACACAGGGGACCCCTCATGCAGCTTACTTCGAAGAAGAAGGGGCATGGGTGCACCGCCTTTGCTAAAGATCTTGTCTCCCTTTTTCCCAAGAAACAGGCCTCTCTTCCAGTAAGAACAGAAGTGGGAGGAAGGGAATTTGCAGGCGCAGAGAACAGGCACTTAAGAATAATTCCTTCACAGGAAAGCCCAAAAGGACAAAAAGCCCCCGCTGCCGCTGCCACTCTCTGCAATCCAGCCCAAGGCAAAGTTTGATCTGAAGTGTGGGCAGAGCTCTCTACCCCCTTCCCTTGCACAGCCACACCAGACCCCCAGCTGCCTTGTGCTCCTGTCTGGCCCTTCTCAAGTTCAGGACAGGCCTGCACGCAGGCCTTGAGCCCAGACTGTAGAGCAATGCACTTGTCATGCTAGGTGCTGTCCCACGTGCCTTGCTGTGCCACCCTGCCAGAGAGACACATGCACCAGCCCTCCTATGCTGCTTTTGGCCTGATAACATGGTCTGGTCCCTGAAATGACATTGAACAATATAGTCCTCTCCAGGGGGCAAAATGATTCAAGTGAAGATACCTATCTCTCTGACTGGAATTTTCTCCAAATAAAGGAAGCTTCTCTAAGGTTCCCAGGAAGATCCTCCTCCACCTTGGAGTGGCTTTTTTGTCACTTTTGGAGGGAAGCATTTTTTTTTTTTTTTTTTTTTTTTTTGTGGCACCGGGGATCAAACTCACATTCTCGCACCTGCCAGGGCAGGCGCTTAAGCCACTGAGCCAAACTGCTGGCCTTGGTTTTTTGAGACAGGGTCGCACTATGTAGCTCAGGCTGGCCTTGTGCTCACTCGCGTTGTAGCCCAAGCAGGCCTCAAACTCAACGCTCCTCCTACCTCAGCCTCCGGAGTGCTGGGATTAAAGGCATGCGCCACCACACCCGGCTAGCATGTATTTTCTTAGTCTAACAGGATAGATTTTTACATCCCTCCTGACCTCTTCCTAAAAGAAAATTAGAAATCTGGAGTTTGTTTATAAAGGCCCATTATAGTTTCACACTAGTTTAAGAATGCTTAAACCAATAGACATACAAACACAGAAACATAAATAATCTGCTAAGTCAGCTATAGGTAAACACTCCAAGTGGTGTTTTTCCCTAGATCTACTAAAGAAGAAGGTTTCAGATATAAAGGGTCACCACCATGGGTCTAGTTTTCCATAAGCCCCACTTGAAAAACAGAAACAGAACACTCTTCACTTAGTACATGACCTTTTTAGAGGCTTAAAACACATAATGGGAAGAGAGAAAAAGATCAAAAGTGAAAATTAGAACCCAGGAACTTGTTCCACCAAAAGAAAAGGGGTAAACGATAGGAACAATTAGTATGACTGGCTAAGTCCCCATCTGAGAACAAGTCCCATGAGAGCTTTAAATAGGGAAAGAGCTAGGGGTGTTGTGGAAGGGAGCAAGTACGACCTCTCACCCCTGGGCCCTGGCCCAGCCCAGACATTCAGAATGGAGAGGAGGATCAGAGGCCTTTCCCCTTCACCCTCCCACTCAGTGACCAACACGTGCCCAAGTCCAAGGGACAGTGGCCCCAGGCAACACTTCTTAATCTTAAATAATGGCAAAGGCAGAAGGAACCCAGTAGCCTGTTTTGGGGGAATCAGTGAGCCCAAGGAATGGATACCTCATAGATCTTTCCTCTCCAGGATTCTTATTCTGAACTGGGTCCAGTGGTCATCAAAGCTTAGCACCCATCGCCCCCCTTCCCCGCTATTTTAATGGTTGTGAAGTTTCCAATTTTTGGTATTCTCTTTACTCCTCTTCCCCTAACTTCAGGCCAGTCCTGTCCAATTATATCTGAACAGGATTATGCAGTTTATTTGGGCCACTCTGACTGTGGTCGGATGATGCTAGAAAGGCACTGTTTTACTAAAAATGGTCATGGGGGCAGCGGGACTGTGTGTACATGTGAACTGTGTATATATGTATCATGCGTGTGTGCATATATGAGTTTGGGGACTGGAGAGGAGTAGGGAACAAACTAATTGGTGGTGGTCCTATAGGTGGAAAGAGTAATTTTCAGTAGGTTTTTCTTGTTTTTCCTTTTTGCTGCCTACTTATGCCTTTCTTGTAGGTTTCATTCACCTTTTATGGCATTTCCTGAGAGGACTCTTTGAGGCAGGTGGAAAGGCACCAGTAACCAGGACAAGGGGAAACTCAGGGAGCATCAGGGGAGAGGGAGGAGACCTTGGGGCTGGAGGGAGCTCGGGCCCAGCCTAAGACAGAGAGGGGAGAGCGACACACACTTCCAATGGGAACTATTTGCTAGAAGAAATTGGGTTTAAAGGAGCAATCACTCCCTGAAAAGGAGCTCCTCCCATCTTCTCCAAACACAGCCAAAGCTGTCCTAGACGATGAATGCAGCTCAGTGCATCAAAGCAATTGTTCTAGCTTCATTATTCACCAGAATCTTTGAATGTACCTGTTAAGGTGACAGACCTTTTAAAAGGGAACATTTTTCCATGCAATTAATTGGTACATTTACTAGGCTTCTATTAACATAATTTAATATAAATCTATTTTATAAATCTTTAGGCTCACATTACTGAAAATTGAGCTTCTCTTAAAAAGGATGCCCACGGCTCTTCCCTAAATTAGATGGAATGGAATCTAAAAAATGTGCTATTCTGAGACAGCTGGAAATATAAAAAGTAGAAGCATCTTTTGTATTGTCTTTTGTTAGTGGTGGAGGTATAAAAAAAAGAGGCAGCGCGTGTCATGCAAAGCTCCCACAACCAAAGCCCTGACTCTTGGAGCTGATGACAGGGCCAAAGAAGAACAGAAACTTAGATCTCCTAGAAACAGCAGAGCTCAGATGAAAACACACAAACCAAAAACTAGAAAACAACAATCCAGCTTCCTAAGAAATATTAATGCAAGTTTCTTCTATCTGGAGAAAGAAAACCCAAACCTATGAGACCTTGCAGTCCTCAGTGGTAGTCCACACAAAGAAAATAGACACCCTTATCTGTTCCAGTAGCCGGACTCCTTAAACTCAAGTGAATCCTCCAAAATTCTGGACATCCCATTGTCTCTGAAAATAAGGCTTTGTGCTCCCTTAATATACTGAAGGCAGTGGCTGCCCTTCTCCACTGGGCATTGCCTTTCTTCCTCAGCTTTCTTCCAGCTGAGCCTTATGTTCCCTTGAACCCTGTAGTACCTTTGTTGAGCTTTCCAAATCCCAAACCCAGGAAAGCCCCAGGGGCTCCTCTGAGTGAATCCTGGCAAATCGGAAGTGTGTGCTGTGTGCTTAGGAAAGTAACTAGTTTCAGATTAATGAAACAGTGACAATTTCAATCTGCTTAAAGGCGGAGGTTGGCACTGCCCAGGCCTGAGCATGGGGAGCTCGCCAGGCTGGGCTTTATATTGTCCCCTTTTCTGAAGAGCAGACAAAGATGGATAGAGAGACATTGAAAAGCAGGGGGAGTATTTAAAACAGCCCCATAAAGCGAGCTGTCACTTTAAGACAAGAACCATAGTGCTTTGATGACTTTGTATTAGCTGCACCATTTCAAATAGAGGACTCAACTCTCTAGTGAGAGGGAGGAAAAGGAGGGGGAGAGAGGGGAATGAATGAGAGAGGGGGAGAGAGGGAGAGAGAGAAGAGAGGACAGAGAGGAAGCAGTACTTAGCCTGTGAGCACTGTTGCGAGACTAATTCTTAGGCAACTACAGTAGTTGATTTCTGAAGTTCAAGGAGAAACAACCCACAGCAGGTGCAAGAGCAAAAAAGGCAGGTGGGCGTTGCTGGGGTGGGAAAGAGCTCGGTGCCCATGGGCGGCTGCCGGGTCGGAGCCCAAGCTGGCCTGGCCTCAGTTTGTTGGGACGAGCTGGAGTGCAGCGTGGCAGCCCCAGACAGCTTTGGATTATAATGGAAATTTTTGAGTGCTGGAAAGAAAAAGAATAGGAAGGAGGGGGAGGGCTTGCTTTAGGGGACCACCTTCACAAAGCCTAATTTAAATTGTTTGGGGTCAAGCAGCAGCAAGCCACCTCCCCCTTTTCCTCCTTCATTAATTAATGACCACGATTAATTATTAGGGTCTTACGCATCTCAAGGCTTCCAAAAGCCTTCGCCAAGGTTGGAGGGCTAATGAGTTTCTTCAGCCAGACACATGGTTTTTAACTTTGGGAGAAATTATTTGAGACTTACGTGGAGTATTTGTTGTCTGTCTCTTTCCTGTTTCTACATCTGCTTTCCTCCTGGTCTCTCTTGGCCTGTTTTTTCCTGCCTCCATTCTCTCTCTCTCTCCCTCTCTCTCTGTCTCTCTCTCCCTCCCTCCCTCACCACCCTGCTCATGGTTGTCCACACAGACCTCCCCACACAATCTACTCTGGCCTTGGGTCAAGTTTCCTAGTCAGAGGACCCAGCTTTGCAGGGGGAGGACCTTAAAGCCACATGAAGGCCCAGACATGTCCAAATCACACCCATGGTCAGTGACTGCAAGTGGGTGGGCAGCAATGTATTTCCCCCCTGTACCCAGAGTTGTTGACAGCTTAGATGTTGAGTCCCTGTCAAAGAAATGTACTTTTTTTTTTTTTTTTTTGTTTTTTGGATGCGGGGACTAGGACCAGGGGCTTTGCAGGCTTTGAAGGCTTATGGAAAGGACTCCCAGCCGGTGGCGCTGGAGGGAGAAGTGTTTAGTCACTGTTTCATTAGGCATTATTTGAACCTTGCAACATGTGGTAATTTCTGGGGCAAGCTGAAAAGGGGGGATTATGTAGGAGGGACACAAGGAAATTAGCAAACGGTTAATTTAACTCGTTTTCTGCTAGACTTTTCGATACATTCCTAATTGACTAAGGGGCAGGTGAAGCTCCCGCCCCATGCAGGCTCATTCACGGTGGGAATAAATGGCTCTTTTTCCACTCACACTGCTCACAATATATCATCAGGGAAAAGACATGCAATGAATATGTTGATTTTTTTATTAATGGAATTACACCCTGCCATGCAGGTGTGAGGGTAAAAACCTATACTGCAATGAAATAAGATTAACAATGAAATTAGAATTTTATTAGCTTTATATGTCACATAGACCTGGATTTGAATTGTCAAAACAAGCTACAAGAAAAGATATTCTGAAGGGAGCCCTGCCAATCAAGCAGGAGAAACGCACAGCGTGGTACCCAAGACGTCGTCAGCTCCCGGTCCTTTAGACCTTACTTGGGCCCTGCATGGGAAGCAAGTGAGTCAGGGTCTCGTGTGGGTAAACGCCAGGAGCCTGGACCTTCGGAGAGTGGGTGGAAAACACCATTTGGGCTGGGGAGGCCAGGCCTAGAACAGGCCTGGACAGCCGAGGCCGCAGTGAGGTCAGCCGGAGGGGCCAGGCGAGGCGCCCTGAAGGCCGCAGGCATCCCGTCCTTCCAATCAGCTGCCCGGGCTGGCCGTGACCCTCGGGGAATGACCGCAAAGTCCCAGTGCCGATGCAAGGCGGGGCAGGGCGCCCTGCGGCCACCACAGTTTCGTACCGCGGGGCCCAGGAGCTTCCGCGCAGCTACCTGGGTCTGGCAGGCGCAGAGGTGCCTTATGCAAATGGTTCACTATTAGGCGAGAAAGAAACACTTCAAATGGCCCTTTGTAACCTTCTATAGAAAATCGAGGTACTCTGCATGACAAAGCACAATTAAGCTTTCTATTCAGGAGTTCTGCAGCTGGTAGCCCATTGGGAAAGTGGGAGGAAACGCGAATATATTAATAGTGTGGCGAAAGTTTTTTTGTGTGCGTCTTTTTCTGGGTCGGGGGTGGGGAGGGCGTGGGTGGACCCGGAGGGGAAGAAGACTCCGCCTTGGATCCTTGCCACCTGAACCTCGTCGCCTCTGCCCACGTTTGAATCCCGGCGTGTCTGGCTTCCGAAGCGTTCTGAATGATGGTGGCAACTCCCCAGCGACACGACGAGCCGGGCCCTGCGGACCCCGCGGGCACCAGCGCCCGGGCGGGGCGGGATCAGCCCTCGGAGAGCTGGACCGAGACCCCGCGGGCTGCCCTTGATCGCCCGCGCGAAAAGGAGGCGCCCAGCCGGGGCTCGGGCTGGGCAGGGCCAGTGGCGCGCATCGGAGCGCACCGGGGTGGCCCTGCGGTCTGGGAAGCGCAGACCGCGCTTTCCCCTCAGCTCCCATTAACTTCGTGTTTCCTCCACTTTCTATTTGACTTTCACTTCCTAGCTGGTCATTTTTACAGTCCTCGGGAGACTTTTTTTTTTTTTTAACTGCAAAACAAAGTCCCTTAACGTACTAGACTGCTCATTGTCCGTCTGCCCCTCTCGATTCATTTCCGCCCCTCTACGCACTGCTAGGTGCCCTCCGACACCCGGGTCCTGGCCTCTGGTTTCCATTTGGGTTCGGTGAGTAAGTGGCATTGTCAGGTTACTACCTGACAACCCCAGACGACAGAAGTAAAGACCTGTTGATCAGGAAGCCTATCTCATCCCCCTTCTGCCGGCTGCTGCTTTTCCCTACAAATCTCATTCTTCTCCCAGAGCCTCTTCTGCTTTTAATGAAGCTCCTCCTGCACATTTAGGTGCAAGAGTGGAAATGCCTTCCAGCCTTTACTAATCACTGGGTGCGTCGAAGTTCTTGTTAGCTCCCTTAGCCCTACACATACTTTGCAAATAGTCACTAGCTCTGAGACTGGGGATGCAGCTGAGTGGTAGAGCTGGAGGCCCCTCCGTTTCAATACCCACCATCCCTTTCCACCCCTCAAGATCCCAGCACAGTAGTGGCCTTGTTGCTGACCAGCCATGGTAGGACTGAGTCAGTTCCTTCTACACCAGGCACGGGATTGCCGCCTCACTTTTGATGGAACAACTCTTGTGAGAGGAGCTGTACCTTCGAACCCATTTCCTTTTCAGACGGCTTTGACCATTAGGAGCACCCTTCTTTGTATTGAATCAGAAAATTTGTTTGCTATATTCTAGTCATTCATTGTGCCTAGTTCTTACCCCCATGGGACCTGTATTGTCCTCTGTTTCCAACCCTGAGGTCCTTGATGAGAGAAACTGCATTTTCCATTCTTTTTTTTTTTTTTTTTTGCGGCACCGGGGATTGAACTCACAACCTCGCGCCTGCCAGAGCAGGAGCTTAAGCCGCTAAACCAAACTCCCAGCCCTAGTTTTTCGAGGCAGGGTCGCACTATGTAGCTCAGGCTGGCCTTGCGCTCGCGTTGTAGCCCAAGCCAGCCTCGAACTCACAACGCTCCCCCTACCTCAGCCTCCCGAGTGCTGGGATTAAAGGCGTGCGCCACCACGCCCGGCTCTGCATTTTCCATTCTATATCCTCGACATTCATTGTGAGGTCTAGTGCACAGTAAATGCCCAATAAATACTAGCTGGATTGTTTTAGTTACTTTTCTTGTTTTTGAGACACAATATCAGGCACCCAAAGTTAAAAGAGGAAAGGTTTATTTGGCTCATAGTTCATAGAGGTTTCAGTCCACAGTCAGCTGGTTCCAAGGCAGAGTGGCATGGCAGAAGGGTGTCACAGAGAAGAAACAATGCATTGCAAAGCAGGGCAGGCAGAAGGCAGCAAGCTGTGAACAAGTGACAAGCAGCCACCGTCTTACTGTCCCTTACATTCTTCCAGACTGCTCACTCATAGGAAGGGTATAACTCATACCTGGGGTGGAATGGCCTAATGCAATCCCCCACTGCACCATACATCAACCCCAACATCACATCCTTGATTCCAGCATCACACACTCTAAAACCATCCACCTCCAAAAAACCCCACCTAGTACTGCCTGAGGCTTGGGGGGCCATCTAGATAGAAGCCATAACATAGGTCAATACACCTTTCTGCTTCCACAAGTTGCCTCAGTTATGGAGGACTTAAAAATAGCTATAATCAAATCAGGTGTGGTGGCACACATCTATAGTGTCAGCATTTTGGACGCTGAGACAGGAGGATCCCTGCGAGCTATGGCTAATAGTGAGTTCAATGCCAGCCTGAACTGCACAGTAAAACCTTGTCTCAAAAAAAAAAAAAAAAAAAGAATCAAGAGAAACCAGCTATATGACTATCTTTTTTTTGTTATGATTGCACTATTATTTTCAAATAAATATTTTGCATTAAAAATGAAATCTGAAGATGACCCTGTTTCTCTTGATTCATTGAGGCAAAAGTTTTGTGGTAATAATTTTTTTTTTTTCCAGCACCGGGGATCAAACTCACAACCTTGTGCCTGCCAGGCAGGCGTTTAAGCCACTGAGCCAAACTCCCGGCCTTGTGGTAATAATTTTCTGGACAATGCTTCATGTTTATATCTTGTACTCTAAACAACTGCTGTGAATATAGCAATATGCAATGTGCTGATTATTGTTACTGTTCTATTGGCTTGTTGTGAAATTGTTTTACTTTAATTTCTTACTTTTCTTCTGTTTAAAATTTTAAAAAAAGAATAGCTGTAATGAAATATAGCTGGTAGATAGGTCTATCTACAGGTGTGTATATATGTGATAAATCAATACATAGGCTAGAGATCATATGTACAATACAAGATAAACACGGATAGGATAGAGCCAATTCTGGAGTCAATCTACATGCTCTACCATTTATTAGCAATGTGATTTTGGGCAACCTTTCTAACTTCCATTGTTCTTATCTGTAAAATGGGGATAACTAATAACTGAGAATTAAATAAGAAGGTTGAAAGCTAAGTAAGGAAATAAATGTGAAGGTTCATAGCTATTTTGATAAACTATCCAGAAAATCTAACTGAGAAAGCTATGTTTTTATTAGTGTATATATATATATATATATATATATATATTTTTTTTTTTTTTTTTTTTTTTGTGGCACCGGGGATCGAGCTCACAACCTCGCGCCTGCCTGACAGGCCTGTAAGCCGCTGAGCCAAACTCCCGGCCCTGGTTTTTTGAGGCAGGGTCGCACTGTGTAGCTCAGGTCGGCCTTGCACTCGCGTTGTAGCCCAAGCCGGCCTCAAACTCACAACGCTCCGCCTACCTCAGCCT
>RJWM01032194.1:0-21575 GCA_004363535.1 Dasyprocta punctata | reverse complement strand
TGAAAGATAATGCTCTCACTATATGTTTGCTGATATCTGGGAGACAAAAAGTTTGCAGATACCATTGATTGGATAAATAGACATTCCCTTTCTTCTTCTTCTTTACTTCCCTCCCTTATAGTTTTCGTCTTTTACCTCAGTGCACTTTCCAAGTAACAATCGTTGGTCAAAGAAGCTCATCTTGCATCTTCCTGATGTCAGAATTAGTAATTTTAGGGTGTAACAGTTATTACTTCTTTTATATATATCCAGGTGCTTCATGTAATTTCATAGTTAAAATCTTTATCTATAACTGGTAGCCTCGCATTCTTCATTTTGAAGGCCAACTATGTTATAATTATTCTATGATATGATTTAAAGGCTTTTTTGATGTTTGACCGTGGGCTCAAGGGGAATAGGAATCTTAGCAAGCAGGACTCAGCCGCTCTGTCACTATGAATAATAATTAGGCTAAGCTGTCTTATATAAACTTCATTCCTAATATCCTGAGAGGTACCACTGTGCACTGTGTTTGAACACAGAGACAAAAAAGGATTCCAGATTCCACATAGGTTGTTAGTTTGGGAAGAGCCTAGAGAGACAAAGATTCTAGTGTCAGTAGGTCTGCAGTGCTTATCTATTCTAAGAAAACCATTCAGTCAAGTGACCATACCAGACAAACATGCCCTGCTATATGGAAGCTAATTAGAGACAATGATGGAAAAATACCTTGAGGCCTCAAAGCACAACACATTTCTTGGGTCTCTGGGAGAGGCCAGTGAAAATAACGTGTGTATATACTGCACTTCCAACCTTGATATGGCCTGTGCCTTTCTTTTCATAGCTAGCTGGTGAGTTTTTATTTTATATTGTGAGTTTCTATTTGGATTCTTATTTCTTTGGGAAGCTGTCTCTGACCTTCCTGAAAGCATGAAACCTTTGCTGGCCCAGCGTCTTTTATAGCCCACACCCTGCCGTGTGCCTAAACCAGTTCTTTTTGGAACCATATTCCCAATGAGACCATTAACTCTAAGGGGAGAATTAGGTGCTATTTATCCTTAGGTCACCACACTTAGCCCGGAATCTGACACGGGAGAGCTGCACAATGGATATTTGTTGAGTGAATAATGAACAAACTGTGCTTCTCAAATATTCTGACCAGATGTGGATTTGCAGGGCTCATTCGTGAAGGAAAGCAATTATTTACTCCTAATATTGTTGATGAATGAAGCTCAGCCTAAATTCATGCCAAATCTTCTCCTGCCCTACAGAGCTGCACAACTCAATTGCTTCTTTTCTTTTTGGGAAGACTGGAGGGTTTTGTTAGGCAGTAATACTGGCTTCTCCAAGATATAGGAGAAATATTTCATGGTTCTCACTCTGAGGTCTATAAGGAGTCTGATTTTCTGAATAAGTATTGATCTCAGCTTACAAAATACTGCAAACCCATATAATTAAAAAGAATGAGACCAGTCATGGGTGGGCAGTGGATGTCTAAGAGAGGACAAATTCTTCAGGTGCCTGCGATTTTATAATTGCACTTGCTTGGGAGGCTTATTAAAGCCATGCAGGTGTGAGGCTTCATCACAGAGTAGTGAACCTTTGAAAGATATGCATAATAAACAGAGTTTGAAATATGTTTTTATTCCAGGCCATATGGTCCTGTCTGGAGCTTTCCTGGGATCTTTGGGTCAGTTCATTGTTGAAAGATGGGCTTGCAAGGACCCACCTCTCAGAGCAGCTGTCAGAGTCTTATCAGAACGAATCTGCTTTTGCATGATTATTTATTTTATGTGGCGCTCTGAAATAAGCCTGGGCTTGCTCAGTAGCTAAAATGTGCTGAGCAAGTCTCTTGCCTGAACAGCTTGTGACCGTATCACCAAGCAGTGTCCTTCCTTGTCCTTAAAAAGCAGACTGGCGAGATCTGTACATTAGGCCAGGACAGGCAGTCCAGGTGAGGTGTGCCCACCTGGGCTTGAACTTGGTGCTAGCAATGTGCAAACTTCCATGGTAGCATTTTAAAGAGATATCATTGTTCTTTCTCCTCAGCTCTCTGTACTCACTTTACCACATCTCTCAACTCTAGGCAATTACAGTGGCTGCTGTGTGCAAGCCCTTCAAGTATTTCTATGGACATAACATGGTGAGAATAATGCTAATGCTTGTTCTTCCTTTGTGATAGCAGACGGTGGCATTGACTGCTCTGAGAATGACTTTTAAAGAGAGTACTGAATGCAACTTATTTGGCATTTATTGCATGTGTGTAGGAATACAAGAGACTTGGTCCTGGAGTCAACTGACCACAACACGGTGTTCCAGTTCCACATGAAATGGGCCAGGTTGGGAGAATATTTAAGTCTCCTATCTTTTCCTCTTGATTTGGAAAAGTCAAAGTTGGAATTGTATTTTATCATCTTGTTTTTTAAAAAAATCCTTTTTTCTTAGGAACTGCTTTTTTCTCTATTCATATTTCTGATGACATGTTCAATATTGTATTAGACCTATTGGTAGGCATCCATCTATTTAGGTAGTATTTGCTGAGTCCTTATTCCCAACCACTATGCCAGGATTTGTGAACGTAGGATTCACAGGATTACTGCCCTTATGGAGCTTAGAGTTGCGAATAGAAGACAGACTTTGAACAAATAGTGAATTGTATTACACGTGCTACAAAAAGGAAGTTAAAGGGATTAACTGAATGAGCTTAGCAGGAAAACCTGTATGTGGTTTTTGCTCTTACTGACTTTTTGAAGCTTAAGAACAAAATGTACATCATATTTTTTCCTGTAGGAGAATGACTCTGCTTAAAATAATGACATATATGGTAGTAGATGTTTAATAAAATGTTTGTAGATGTAAAGAAGGAATGAAAGAAAGGAGTTAAACAGAAAATGTTAAGATTCATCCCTTCATTCTGTACAAAATTTAATGAATTATAATTTGAAAGCCCTAAATCAGTTTTGGAGTAAAACTATGTTTTTTTTCTTTGCCCCAAATTTAATGTTGCCATTTTTATTTGCTTGGGAATCTATATTTTTGTTTCTGGAGTCATAGAACCTAGAAGCTAACAGTTAATGAGTATGGAAATATTTGACTTTGGTATTTCTATCTGGGACACCAGATATTTTCTTTAAAGGCTATTTTTAGGTGGCTGTGGTTGGTAGATAGGAACCATTTCTACTTGCAAATAGATAAATATTTTTATGGACTAAAATTATAGCTATTTCCAAGTGTATATTTCAGGCTGGGGCTAGGATCCCCTGATGGGAAATATGTTCTCCTGGATCTCTACTATGATACCCAAAAGTAAAATGAGACATCATTTAAATTAAGCACTGTGATTCAGGAGAGAACAGTGACATTTTTCCAGCGCATCTAGCAGATGAAGGTGACTTAAGTATACTGCCCATAAATGCAGCCAAGGGCCACATAGGGATTCTTTGAGAGACCCTGGGAATCAGAGGCAGAAGTGTGGTAGCAGCCAGTGAGGCAGCAGTGAATCTTCTGGGGAATGACACAAAGTGGGAGTCTCGTTGGAAGTCTAGTCGATCTGAAGGGGTGGAGAGACAGAATGACCACATTGGGACTGAAATCCAGTTTGGCTGCCCTGGAGCCAGGTGAGCTGGCAGTGATGCGGCAGATCTGGGTACTGGGTAGAGAAGACTTGGAATCAATGGACTCTGAAGTCTTCTTTGTTCAACCTGGAGATACTATGATTCCAAGGTCCAGACCGGAATAGTCAGGGCAGAATTTTGTTAAGATTATGTAAAAATAACCCTCCCTTTCTTCCTTCTTTTATCTCCTTCTCCCCACAAATCTCTCTCCCTTACTTGTCCATCCTTCCTTAAACAAGTGCTTACTTAACATCTGCCCTGTGCTATGTATTATTTTCAGGGTAGAAAATACTGTAAAAACAGATAAGGTCATTTTTCTCATGGGACTTTCAGTCTTTAGGGCAGATGGGCAATAAAAAAAATGCACAAAGATGTTGTTTTCACTAATATGGGCCCAAAAATATAGTACAGAGAGAGGATGGGGGAGTTTGGTATAGAATATTAATTTGAGACATCAAAAAATCTTTTTATGGGATGTTAATTTGAACTAAGAACAACAAAGAGCTATAAGGTGATAACCTAGGGGAGTAAGCCGACCAAATGGTGAAGTTAGTGAAAAGGTCATAAGATGGGCAAAAGCTCAACACACTCTTAAGAAGAATAAATACCAGTGTGTAAGGAGAATGGCAAGAAAAGACGAGAAAATGTAGGAGACTAGGCTGAACTTGATCCTAAGGGCCTTGAAGATCAGAGAAGTGTTTCTGATCTCAGGGCAATTATGGTCCAGGTGCTCCTCCCCCCGAATCTACCTCCTGGACTCTATGTGGTCAGGCAGTGCCCTTTCCAGTGCGGCCTCGGCACTTAGGTGTCACCTAGCACCTTTGTGCTCTAGATTTTCATCTTTCCATGTTGTACTGGGGAAATGAAAGATTATTGGCTTTGGAGTCTGATAGCCTTGGATTTCTTTCCCAGGTTGTCCCTTTCTAACTGTGTAGCTTTTGTAAAACTACATCTACGGAAACTGTGATTTTATTAGGAAAAGATGCGGGAAATATCTGGTCCTTTTTCTCAGTTCTGTCTTTCCCACTTATCTTTAAAAGTTAGATTGTTGCAAGTCTTCTTCCAAAGTTTTGTTTTGTTTTCTTTCCCTTCTTCTTTCCTCCTTTACTCTTTCTTTTCACTTTTCTTTCTTTCTTTATTTTTGTTTTTTTGCAGTATGAGGGATTGAACCCAAGACTTTTGCACTGATCAACATCCTCATCCCTTTTTAACTTTTTATTTTGAAACTGGGTCTTGCTAAATTGCTCAGGCTGGGCTTGAACTTGTGATACTCCTGCCTTAGCTTCCCAGAGTGCTGAGACTAAAGCAACTGTGATTTTGATTACCATCTCTATGTGATGACTCCAAAATTTATACCTCCATCTCAGATCTTACCTTGAACTCCTTATCTTTTTATCCAAATACCTTCTAACCAAGTCTCCATTAGAAGGTCAAAAAGGGCAATTTACAGCCATTATAATGAAACTCAATGCATTTTCTTCCCTCTCCCTCTTGAAACTTGTCTGTGCCCAGTATTATCTAATTCAGAAAATTTAAAAAATTATCTATTGTGCTAACTTAACCTTTGAATCTCTTTCACCACCATTACTATCCTAGTGAACTGTTAAATCATGTTGATCCATTCAAATGTGTGTGGAATCCACCTGATTCTGTCTTCATTTGTGCCAGACTTGGACCGCCCTCGCATCCTCTAATGATTCATGGTAATCACGCCGAAATATTCTCTTTGATTCCATCCTTGCTACAGTCAAAGCTTTTCCTTGCAGAGGTCATGACAATCTTCTAAAAATTCAGATTAGCTAACATCGCTGCCCTCTTTAAAATCCTCCAATGACTTTTCATTGCTGTTGGAGGAAAAAAAAATCAAAATTTTTAGTTTTTATGAAAATCTGTGCAAGTTAGGTCCTGCCTCACAGTTCTCCTTACCATTCCTTTTTGACCTAGTGAATTGTCTTCTTTAAATTTTTTATGGATGATGTGAACTTTTCTCATACATGAGCTTTCATGTATATTATTACTTTTTCTGAATTTCCCTTATCTTTCTTCATCTAGTGCAGTGGACATTTCTCATGTTCCTGGCTGCATGGCATGTTTTGCATATGGTTGTTCCATGTGAGTTTTGCCTAACCAATGTAGAGGATGAGATTCTTCAGGTTTCTTTGGAGAAAGGGCAGAGACATGTGACCCAACAGCCACATTCATACATGTGACCATTTAATTTGAAGGTAAATAGCTTGTTACAGGCAGAGCCTATTGAGCTGTTGAGGACGGCAGCAGAGACATTCAGCTTTTGAGAATGACAGTGATTTTAAGGTCTAGTTTCTGGTGTAGAAGTAGTCAAGATCCTGGTGTTGCTAGAAAGTTAGATTTAGGCAGCGATATGAGCTGTAGGAGTTAGCTTTCATTGGGTCATTAGCAACTGAGATCATTTCTCCAACCAACCAGTTCTATGGTTTGCTTTTGAGAACTTCCCCGAAAGCTTTATCTGAACTCTTTTTGACTTCATCAGCCAAGGTCAGCTTCTGCTGCAACTAAGGAAGGACTCCGGTGGGTAGCACTAGGCAACTCCCACTCATCCTTGGGCTGCTGAATCTATTTCACTGCAGAAAACTGTTTCCTTAGCCCTTTCTCCCACCCTTTCTGAACAAGATTGAGCTTCCCCTACAGTGGGTAGGGAAGACTCAGTATAGTGTAGCACTCGGCAAGCAGCCTTGATCATTTTCCTGCTGGCTTCCTTCCTCAGCTCTCCTTACTTGCTGTATGAATTTTACCAAGGTTACCTAATCTTTTGGGCATGAATTCCCTTATCTGTGAAATAGGGACAGTGATAGTATCTACCTTATACATTGATTATAAAGATTAGATGACTTAACACATATATGAAACTTTTGAGATGGTATCCAGTAACTGTTAACTGATACACTGTTTTTTCTCATGGTTCTCCTTTCTTTCTTTTTGCTCTTCAAAGACTGTGATTAAATGCTTACAGGGTGATAATTTGATTATAATATCCCTTCCACAGAGCCTGTAATTATGCTAAAAAGTAAGTTTTTTTATGTTGTTCTTCATTATATTCCAAATTTCTAGAAAATGTATTTTATATTACGAATGTAGGGCAGATGCTGCAGTAGCATCCCAGGAACTTGGAGTGATGTCTTTCCCACCTCCAGGCACACTGAAGCAGCAGACTTCACACAGCACCCAGTATTCCTGGAAGCACTGGCCTAAGTTCCATGACCCGCACCTGACCTGTTCCCACAGAGCAGCCTGTCCCAGATGTGCTTTCCCGCGATGCCCTCGTTTCTCTGATTCTCAGCACTGGCACTTTATGCTGACTCTAAACCCTCTGAAATCTGTTTCAAGCCAGATGGGAGAAAGAGATGAAACAGATTTTATTCCTTGTCCTCCAAGTCTCTGAGAGAAAAACAATTGCAACCATGAAGTAGGGTATGTTGTGTGTTTACTGCGAATAAAGCATTATCCATAGAACTTTATATGTATTGCTCACCACAATCCTATGAAGAAGATACTAATATCCCAGTGCAAAGAGGGGGAAGGTAAGTTCCAAGGGGAAAGAAAGAAGCATGGTATATGGCATAGTTGGGAGCAGTGGAAGGAAGGCAGCCTGTCTGTTTGAAAAGAGCCTCCCTGGCTGGAAGAACTTTGGTTCTCATAATAAGCACTTTTCTGCTGGACCAGAAGTAACTGCACAGGCCATACAGATGGAGAAATTATACAAGCTACATGGACATGTTCCTACCCTCATATCGCCTTTATAAATGATCCCTTTCAACTGCTTGCTCTTTGCAGCTCCACCCCCTAGCCCCAAAGTGTAATATAAGGAGTAGGAATAATACAGTTAATTAAGAAATCTGCAGAGCTCATTTCTGGTTAATTGGCATTTTCCTATAAAATATTTAAAAATTAGCTTTTGGTATTCAAAGGCTCTCTTTTAGGAGCATCATCGGTTTTGCTACCAAAAGTTGCCTTCTGCAGGTGTGGCCTCCTGTTCTGAGATTACCTGGGCATTTCACAGATGCTGCCCAGCTACTGATATTCAGCTGGAAGTGGGGTATGGGGGAGGCTTATTGTGCATTTTCTATGTTTAGATTCTCCTGATGTTGTTTTATTTTATTTTTTCCCAAAGAAAGAGGGGAAAACAGCCGGTGTTCCAGTTCTGTTGTGGGAACATTCATCCAGCTAAAGATGTTCTCCAATTATAATGCACTTGTGAATTTCCACACACCCAGGAAAACACATTTTCAAAGTTAGTATGGGGGGCAATTGCCAGAAAATCGGCTTCAAACTGTGTTCCCAGAAGGCTTTCTCTCTTTGACTTCACCAGACTTTGAGAGAGACCCTTCATAAGCCCCCAGCAAGATCAGGTGGGTGGTTTGGGACTCAGAGCCCAGTTGGCAACCACTCTAAAAGGGCATGGTACATTAGTTTCCTGTGGCTGTTGTAACAAAGTACCACAAACCTGGGGACTTAAAGCAACAGAAACACACTCTCTCACAGTTATGAAGGCCAGAAATCCAAAATTAATTTATCAGCAGGATTGGTCCTTTCCAGAGGCTGTGAAGAGCATTTGCTTCATGCCTCTCAGTTGGCTTCCAGTGGCTGCCACAACCCTTGGGGTGTGTGGCACAAACACATATCACTCCAATCTCTGCCTGTCTTCCCAGCGTTTTCTTCCCAGTGTGTCTTCTTTCTCTTTCACAGTGCTAGTTGTCATTGGTTTTAAAGCCCATCAGTATCCAAGATGATCTTCTGGAGATCCTTTAGTGAATTACATTTGCAAAGACTCTTTTTTTTTCAAATAAGATCACACTCAGAAGTTTTGCATAGACAGTATTTTTTGTGAGTTATCATTTACCCTACCTACATAATGAATTGAGAGGCTTTCTCCTCTCCATGAAGCCAGATGTCAACTGAACAGTGGGCTGAAAAGGCATTTTGATATCCTGAGCATCCAGCTTTTCCTGTCTGTCAGTGCTGGTTCATTTCTTGAGGATGGTATGGTTTACCTTGGACATGGTTGCATCTTTTATCCCAGGTCTAGCTAGGACTATTAGGGCTAGGGACGGAGAGAGATTCTGCAACATTTTTAACCCTCAAGAAGAATGTCTTTGAATTTGGAAACTTACTTTAAAAAACTGTATTGTGCCACTGTAGTATATCCTAGACTTGTGATTTTCAAATTTAATTAGTTATGAAAATCACTCACAGATTTTGTTAGAGATGGAAGTACTCAGGTCTCAACCTGCATTAGTTTTCTAGGGCTGCCATAATAAAATTCCACAACCTTGATAGGCTTAAACAATAGACATTTATTTTCTTACCATTCTGAAAGCTGGAAATTCAAGAACAAGGTGTCAGCTTGTTTGCCTTCTCCTGAGCCCTCTCCACTTGGATCGCAGATGGTCACCTTCTTGCTGTGTCATCGCATCGTCTTTCTTCTGTCCATGCACATTCCTAGTCTCTCTCTTCTTCTAAGCACATTTTGTCTTGGATGCTGCATTTCCCGAAGGGCTGGCATGAGAGGAAAACAACAGAAACCCAGCATGGACTGGGTCATGCGCTATGGTTCATGCTATCCTGAAGCATAGATATCAGTGGCTCTGTTGTGCACATGAGAAATGAAAAACTCTTTTCAGTTCACAGCTGGTGCATCTGGGATTAAAACCCAAGCCTGTAGAGGTTTCCTTTTCCAATATGCCACTTTAGTTTTATAGGTTCCTAAACTTGGACGATATTTCAAATTTGTCTCTATGTGTTAAACACAGTAAACATGGTTATTGTATAGTCTGTATGACAGTTCTAATAACTGAACTCTTTGTTCTTGATGTCTGTTGATTCCTCCTTTATGCTATTTCCCACATCTGTCTGATTATATATGGTCACATGCTATGCTCATATGTAGAAATACTTGCAACAATAATTATAGGTTTGGAATACAGTTACCTCCATTAAAAAAAATTGAATGTGCTAGGATCACTTCAATTCAAGATCAAGATTGGATGTTTGCCTATTAACCAGCTACCTCTATACTTGCCAGCAGCTTGCTTGCTTCTGGTTTACTCCCACTGTTACCCTGCTGGTTTAGTTTTCTCTGTGTTGGGTCATAGGTCTCCTACTAGACTTCTTACCTGGTATGGTTCTGGGGTTTAACACTTATCTGCACCTCAGTATACAGAAATCATTTCATATTTCCTAATACTGGAAAATTCCCACCTCCAAAAGTAACCACAATGTCTACCAACTTCATCTTCTGCTTTCAGATTTGATCTGACAATTTCTACTCTTGCCATCATCCTGTTGTTTTGGAAATTAAAAACAAAGTTTTATCCAGCAGTTTTTACTTGCTTTCTTTGGATGCTTTACTTGAATAATATTGCTTGCCATTACCTGAACACAGAAATCTAGAGGTCTATATTTTTTTCTTTACATACATTCCTGAGGCTTGAATTCTCTTGTATTCTTGTGTGAAGCTGCCACCTTTTATGTTGCCCTGAATCTTTCCACTTTCATGGTAGTTGAGTCGGTAGATAGTGGTTTATTTGATAACTTAATAGTTTTGCCACATTTATGGGTGTCCTATATAAGCCCTAGACAAACTTGGAAACAAAGGTTATCTCTTTTTATAAATTAAGGGAAATAAATCCTACTGATGTTGAGCACCCAATTTCTAGACTTGCAATTTGATAAACACTGACATAATTGTATTTCCTAAGCCAGTAACTTGAAGATTCTTCCTATTACCATGAAATAATGAATTTCTAAAGTAAGTGGGCGTATTTGAGCATGCACATACTTATGTAGTAAAGAATTTGATTTTGCCCTAAGAATAATTTGATTCTTGCTGTTAGTTTCTGCCACACTTTATAAGGATACCTTTGTATAGGATGGAGACTAATCAAACCACAAAGATCAACCATGTGACTTAGGGTATCAACTGGGCAGACAGCTACATGGTATGGCTTTCCGACTGCTGTGACTTGGGGTTTTGACACTTACTCTAACCTCAGAAAACAGAAGTAAGTTCAGATTTACTAAGATTTTAAAATTTCATCAGGCAAAAGTAGCTACAGGGTCTGTGTGTATGTGCTTGTGTGTATGTGGCGTGTGTGTGTGTGTGTGTGTGACTGTGGAGTACAAGTTTATCCATATAGACAATCAACCAGTTGTGCCTATGTGATGAGGTGTACAATAAAAACTAAATACAGACACTAAAGCTTGAGTGCGCTTCCCTGATGGTCAGTACTCAGTTTGTGCTCTTCCCATGTGAACACCAGGGAGTGTGTCCTCCCTCAAAGAAGAGAGTAATGATAGTTGGATGCTTAGAACCCCTCAGTCTCTGCCCCATGCATCTCTTTTGGGTTTAAGTTGTTCTCCTATCTTTCTTGCATAACAGCCACAATTTTGAGCACAACAATTTTCAGTATATTCTCTCTCTGTCTCTCTGTCTCTGTCTGTCTCTCTCTCTCTCTATATATATGAGAGTGTAGCGTGCAATACTAGGATGGTCTCCTAGTTAGAACTGCCAGACTGAAGCAAGATTTGGAAGTTTTTCTCCTTGCATCTTAACATCCAGCCTGTTGACTGTGAGACCCTTTCTGAAGCCTAGTCATCCATTGCACATCTCTGGGATGGGCACCCATTTTATCCCAGCATGCTTTGTACCCTTTCAAAGTTCCATTGGTCCATATTGACTGACTTTGCCTCTAACTCTGGTTAAGGAAAGAAAGAGAGCTCACAGAAGTGATTTTTCCCTCTGCCAAGATTTGGGACCTCATCAACCATGGTGATGAGAAATGTGATGATGGTCTCTTTCCAGTTCTGAGAAGATTGGAAGAAGAGAGGCGTGCAGGTTCCAGTGTGATTTTGTCATTTTTGAAAATGGTGGTACAGTGAGAATCCAGCAAGCTAGTCCCTCTGGTCTAACTAGGTAATTCTCCACTTGAATGTTCCTGCAGTGAGCATGCAGAGGCATCGCCAGTGTCACTTGGGCAGTTTAGTGCTTGCTGCGGAACTCCTGGCAGTTAACAATGAAACTGTCAAGATTTCCTTTTTGTTCCCCTCCAAGCAGGCAGGACCTCGTTTGTATCCCCTGGCTTAGCACATGAATCAATCCTTTTATACGTGATCAGTGGGACTGTGTCTGTTTTCAAAAACAGTCTGGTTTATATCTGGCTGGTGGGCTTTCTTGTTGGGCAGTAGTGCTGCAAAGAAGAAAGAATATGCAGATTCTCTCATGTATTTAATTATAAAACCAAGAAGATTATTGTTTTGTATCCTGGTATTTGGTTGTGGTTATTTTGATACTTAGGAATAGATACTCAAAACGGGTTTCTAAAAAGAGATTATTAAAAAGGTGATATTTTACAGATTCTAAATGACAAAGAGGGGAGGAGACACACATGCAAATGAGAGAAGATAGAAAATGGAATTATCTAGCAAATGTTTTTATTCCTGCAAAGCTTAATGGCCTGAATGCTATATTTTTCAGTTTCCAACAGCATTTTATTTTAAAAGAGCTAACCCAGCTTGACCTAATTCCTGCTTTAGGTCAGTTATAAGGTACTCTATAAGCAAAGCACTTTGCATGCCTCTCTGCATGGATGAGGAGGGTTCCATGCCAGTTAACCTGTCAGGGACCTTTCATTTATGCAACGCCCATGCTAGAAAAAAACAAAAACAAAAACAGAAAACAAGAAGATTCGTAGACCAACAAACATGGTAGAATATAAGTGTTGTATTTTTAAGAGTCCTGAAAAATACATACTTACACCAAAGAAAATTTGAAGAGTGAATCTTGTCTTGCTGAATGTATAGAGAAGAGGAGTCACTTCAGTTGAATACAATCCTCAGTTCAATTAAAAATCTGATCTATTATATTACTGTTAATTTTCACCCAGTTTCTTTAGGAGTATAACCTTCTTCATAAATAACTCTGTCTTTTCATTTTCTGGATGGAGAAATAGATATTACTACTTCTCATAGATTAGGCTTACTTGTTCTGATTTTTTTTTAAAGAAAATGCTTAATGCAAAGATTTATAGAACTTCAGAGTTTTTTTTGAACTTAAAATACTAATATGAATGGAACTCAATTCCTGGACTGAACTAATTGGAATCATTGTAAGATTATTTAGAGGATTCTCCACAGTTTGGCATCCTAACTAGGACTCTTTGGATGAACTTGGGATATTCATAAGTCAAATAAGATAGAATATTGTGTCTGTGTGCATTTTGGGGGAGACAATCTATTTCTCTGGTCTTGAAAGGGCTTTAGCAGCCCTCTTGAGTTTAGATATAGAACAAAGGAAATGTGCTATAGAGTGAATGTTGGATCTTCCCAAAATTCATGTTGCTATTCTAGCCCCACTGTGATTATGTTAGAAGTGGAATCATTAGCAGATTATTAGTTTACAAGGACTGTATCCTCCTAAATAGGATTAGTGATTAGACAAGGAGAGACATAAAAGTGCTCCCTTGTCCCTTCTGCCACATGAGGACATAGCAAGAAGCTGCTTTTCAATAAGCCATGACATGATCCCTCAGTAGATACCAAATTTGTCACCACTTTGATGCGGGACTTTCCAGACTTCTCAACTAGGAGAAATACATTACTCTTGTTTATGAGTCAATTAGTCTATGGTACTGTGTAATAGCAACCCAACCAGACTCTAAGATGGGATGTTGCTGCATTTTTGCGCTTAGTCTGGAATATAGGCATGGCCAGAGCTCTGTGCCTACTCTTTTGATTTTGGAGGTTGTGTTTTCAGAATTGTAAGACATCTGTTAGTCTGAACATGAGGACACAGGTTAAGTTTGGAGACTTCCTCAAGCATGTACCATCATCTCTTCCAATTTACCAGCAGAACTTCTAGACTGTTAGAGATGATGCTAGAGATGCTTGATGGTGTCTTTGCTGACTGTGTTTCTAGGGACAAAGAAAAAAGTGTTTGTGTGTGTGTGTGTGATTGGATAGTGATGAGTTTTAAAAAATTGTTCATTGACTAAATGAATTAATAAACCAAATGCTAAAAATTAATGCATAATACATAATAAGAATACTGTGTGACTTAACCTCTTGAATGGAGCCACTACTTAATACAAGCAGAAAACTGGAAAAGATGATTTTTAAAAAATTAACAAATAAAAATTATATGTATTTCTGGTATGCAACATGTTGCTTTGATATATGTATGCAATATGGAATAGCTAAGTCAAGGTAATTAACACATACAGTACCTCATGTGCTATTTGTGTGTGCATACATGCATGTGTGCCTGCGAATATGTATGTGTGTGCGTGTGTGTGCATGTGTGTGAAAAAAAAAGACCTGGTTTTTCTCTTTTCACTGAGATTCCCTGCAAAGCAAGAATAAGGGATCCTGAGTGCTCATCAGTGATTTTTGTCTATGTTCTTACAAAACTTTCTCAGAAATGATATTGTTTCTTTTTAAAACATTTCAGCTATCCATGTTGATAAAGTTAATCTTCAGCTATATTGTGCATGGTCTCTTCTGGATAACTTTGAGTGGATCAATGGATACAGCCAACGGTTTGGTCTCTTTCATGTTGATTTTGAAGATCCAGCTAAACCTCGAGTCCCCTATACCTCAGCCAATGAGTATGCCAAGATCATTCGAAACAACGGACTGGAGAGACCTCAGTAGAGAAGGTCCCCAGCACGTGTCCTCCGGAGAAGAGACCTCTGCTTCAGAAAAGGAAGTCTGCTTCAGTGACAGTCTCTCAGATGACTTCAAGTTGCCTCTCTATCAGCTGATTTGTGATTAGGAAATCTGAATGGGCAGTGTCTATGAATGCGTTTAAAAATGGCCTCTAATTTATTTGTATTTTAATCAATGCATTTTTGCAAATGAAATTGATTTTTCAGATAAAAATCAGATTGGGAAAATTCCATTTAGGTTGTTAAAATTTTCCTAGAAAAATGATGCAAAGTATATGAAGTTATGTCATGATTTGCAGCTGTAACAATAACAACTTATTGTGAAAATAATTGTTGCCTAACCTACTTCTGGTCACAGAGCTCTTTTAGCATAGTATAACTATTGTTGTATGAGCTTAATTTTCCGCTATTTAATCTAATACAAAAATCAAAGAGAAAAGTCTTGTTATACAACTGTACCTTATATTCAATAAGAAATTAAATTAATCTATTTAATAAAATGTGTTTGTTAATATATTTGGTGCATTTTTATGAGGCTTGGATGAATAAGTATCTTTGGGCTCATGCACTTCTGAAAAATAATAAAGTGAATTAGAACTTTAATGTCTCAAAAAATATTTGACACTTGATGTTCAGAAAAAAGCAGACTCGAATTTCAAACACGTCAAATTGAAACATTAAGAAGAGTGTGATCCCTACTTTGGGGATTTCTTCAAATTTTTCATTTCAGAACCTCATGAACTAAATACATGAATTAAATGACCGATTCAAATGTCAGCAAAGGTGGGATGAGGAATTATCAGATTGGATTTGAAATGTCCAAGATGCACATAGTGTCGCCTGCATTAGTGAATTTGCTTGTGCTTCCTCAGTATGAGTCCGTAGCTGCCCTAGAGATCCCTGGACTTCATTTCTCCCTTCCGGCACACCTTTAAATCATATGGAGTTTGGAGCAACATTCTAATTTCAGTAGTGATTACTAAACACTTACCTGTGCATCAAGCTTACAGCTAGCTAGTGAGTATCATCATCCCATTTTTCAGACTGAGAGGCTGGAGCTGTACAGACACGTCTTACTTAGCTACTTCAGCACTCATTCACTGGGTCAGTACTTACTCGGCATCAACTCTGTGTCCAGCACAGCACAGGATGGGGTGCTGTGGAAATATCTCTCTCTCTCTCTCTCTCTCTCTCTAATTTTTTTTGTAAAGAGAGGAGAAATGAAAGAAAGGTGTGGAGTTGTTGACATAGGTAGAAATGGGGGTGGTGGTGGTAGTTTTTCTGTACTTTCATTCTACTTCCAGAAGGCAACTGCACAGGCTTTTGGCATTCTTCTAAGGCTTCTCTGTGAGCAGATGCCGTGTCATTTTTTCTTTTATAAACTGTGGTCAATTTCTGGATCGTTTTCATGTTCATTATCAGAGAATTATTTACAGCAAAGAGCACACTCTCAGTAACTTTGGACAGAGTAAGAAAGAAATGGCCGTAGTTGTTCAATAAACGTGGATGCACTAGGGAAAATTATATTAAGATTAAAATGGTATACACAGGAAATTCTATTACATCTTTGCCACTGGTTTGTTATTTTTATTGTTCAATGAGACATTATCTCACAATTTGTGTTCATTTAAGAAGCACATTTCCAAATCTTATTTCATTCCTCTCCTATCCAGCCTGTCTTTTTCATTTTTACCATGTATCTAATTTACAATTATGTGCCACCTTATATTATCTTGCAAGACAACTGAGTTTTCCTTTTAATTAGAATGTTGCTTTGAGTATTACTTATCCTGCAGGGCGTCTTTACGAGTTTTACAACAATACGAATGAGCACTGTATTTTCGTTACCTAAACCAGAAAATTAATATTCACATTGTTTTATTTACTATCTGTCACATTTGGTCTACCAGGTGAAATAAACATCCTCACTGCTAGTGCCAAATTCCTTCAGTACAGTGGCCTTCTGCAGCTGTCCGAGGGGTTTTAAAGGCCAGCTCTTTGTCTTTGGAATGGATCACACAAAGGGTATTTCCCTAATTAGTCCTGTATATTAGTGTTGTCATGAGGTTAAAATGAAGGAAAACAAAATGAAACAAAACAAAGCAAAGCAAAACATCTCACTAACTAAAAACCTAACAGCCCTTTCAGTATTTCAATTAATGTTATTTTTAATTGCTTGTATTAGCATTTGAAAACAAGATTGATTGGCTTTTGCCTGTTAAGGAAACAGAATTTGAATTCTTGAAATGGAAAAACTGGAGCTGTTGATTATACTTAAAAATCCATAGATACCATACTTAGATGTCTTGAAGGTCACCTGAGGCTTGTAAAGCACATGTTTTATGTCTGTTTTATCTAAGGGGAAACTTGGATATTGGATATCATGATGATGGATTAGATCTACTTGTATTTTTTCTTCCTTGCTTTTTTTTTTTTTTTTTTTTTTTTTTTTTTTTTTTTTTTTTTTTTTTTTTTTTTTTTTTTTTTTTTTGTGGACAGTTTGAACACATGTGTTTGCAGCCTGCTATTCACTTCTAAGAAAATAGTTTGGATTTCTTAAAATATAGTGTTTATTTTAGATCAAATCATTTCTGAAAGCTAAAAACTTATACAATATGATGTTAGGACATTTTCATTTTTGATGTGTAGGGTTTTAGCTTCTAACTCTTGAGAATACCATGAAGAATTGTCCACCTAAGCCCATTACTGAATGAAAAGGTACAAGTTCTCATTAAGAAACCCATAAACTAAGAAGCGAGCAATCTTGGTATTTGGCAGTGCAGTGCCAGTCAAGTTTTTGTGTTCTGGGAATTTGTGTTTGGCCTGTAGCTTTTAATTATTTTTATGGACTAAGGAATAATAAATACATTTGTAATATGTATTGAAAGAATTTCCCAACACTGACTAACCAAAAAGTAGATTTATATGATGATCTTCAAACACCAATTCCATTACTTAGTGCTAGGTAGAAAGAAAATAGAATACTGAGTCTTTCTACTGAGAGACTATAAATCAAAGCTGATGGAGTTAATACTGTTTAATTACTAGCAATACACCTCACCTGGAGAACACCTATTCATCACTCATCACAATCTTTTAGGCTCTGCTTGAGAGAGACACAGGAAAGAGCCCAGAACATGGTCATCTTTGGAGAATGAAGGTAGAAGAGATTTTGACATAGAGACATTTCACGATGACCTTTAGAAATATGAGTAAGGGCAGCATGAAGAGAGAAGTTTACAGACTGCAGCAGGAGGAGAGACAGTAAGGGGGTGGTTGAAGCGTGGGGTTAGGGTTTGGAAGAACAATTCCCAACTGCTGAGAGGGAAGATGTTTCTTCAAGAATGTTTCCAGGATTTTGCAGTCTCTATATACATCAACCGACCAATGATTGGCTCCTGTGATCTTGCCTGCATGGCTACTAGTGTCAGGTATCAGGTTAATACAGTGTCATCACTAAGCGTGCGGGCTCTGGGGTCAACTCACCTGGATTTACACCCAGGCTGTGATGTCTACTAGCCCAGCGACATAAAGTAACTTACTGATGTTCCCCATGCCTTGCTTTCCCCAACTGTAAAGCTGTTGTGAGAATCAAGCTGATACATGTAATACGTTTGGAGCAGTTTCTAGAGCATAATCGTAGCACAGTTAATTTGAGCCATTATTTTTGACTCTTTAAAGTTTTTTCATTGAACCTTTAGTAATTCATCAATTACATTTTAGGTTTCCTGCTCTGGGACTATGTTTGGTTTCCACAGACGTTTCCATTGCTAGCTTTTTTCCTTTGGTAAGCTGGGATTCACTATCTCTCTCTTCACTTTCAGTGGTAGTGATTTGCCCTAGGATCTGAATTATCTGATCATTCCAGATAAATTGAAAAGGAACCTTTAATTTTCAGTTTGGACTTTTGTCTGCTGTTGAGATGGGAGAGATGAGTTCTGAGTTTTTAAGTGGGGAATTGAAAACTAGAGGATGCCATGTTCATTACCATTAGGGTTGATGGTGTCCAGCAGCTGAATTCATTAAACTCAACTGTGCAACACGTTGAAGAAATGCAATGATGTGGACAAGACAGTTCTCCAAAGAAGTTCCTGAACTGGTTGAGAGATATGAAAAAATAACAAACCAAGCCAGTGCATTTCCCAGAGTAAGAGCTGTATATGTGGTTTCTACTAGCTGGGGTAGGCAGGCAGTATTTCATGGAGCAGGAAGTATAACATAAACATAAATAATAATATAATAGAATATTAGAAGTAAAACATGAGAGTTCAAAGCCTAAAGCTAGTGGGAAGGTTGGGGACAGTGTGCAGGCCATTTAACCTCAGGGAGCAGAGTGAAGAGATAGGCTGGAATGTGGGGAGTTTCTTATGCTCTGTGGAAAAGTTAGGGTTTTCTTTTAGGGAAGGATTGAAGGTTTCTTGCAGGATGGTGATGATGTAAAAGTAATGACTTGAAAGATAACAAAATAGCTGGGATGCAGGGTCAGATAGGAAGTTTCCATAGCAGAATACATGTGATGTGTTAAGGGCGCTTTTTGGAGTGGAGTGCATATATACAAAACTAAAGTGTAATAATAAAGTATCAAAAATGCATGGGAATTTAAGTGGAACTTGTCTTTTGGATTGGAGCCTGGCACAAAAGAGAGGACATTAGTGAAAAAACTGGGAAATTGAAATACAGTGTACAGTTAGGCAGACAGAATTTGTTAACCTCTTTGTTTTGACAACTATACCTGAGATGACACCATCATGAGGAGCTGGGTGCTGAATATATGAAATTCTCTGTACAATCTTTACAACTCTCCTATGATTCTAAAGTTATTCCAAAAATTATGTGGAAACAACTTCATATTATGTCCAGAGCTACAATGGATACATAGATAGCATAATCTATATCTACAAAGATAAAAGATGGGGAAAAATAAATGCTGTTAATGTTACGATATATTACCTTTTATCCTGTTGTGGTATTACAGCTATTTTTTTCTGTATAACTTGTTTCTATTTTCCACACATAATTTTGGTTTCTTTTAATTGTTAGAAACATACTTTAGAAGACAGTCTTCAGCAGTTAGTTATTCATTTGATGATGGAGGTGGGTAAACCATCAATGACTCTCTGAGGGAACCGTGGATTGTGCAGTGGGCATAGACTGGCCACTGTCTGTACACATTGCTCCAATAAAGTGCACATCCTGAGAACAGTCATTTTTTAAGTGTTTATTCCAGACTCAAAACACTCAAAAATTAATTGCTTTCTCTTCAGTAGTCACTAATTTATGTCTTTGTTGCACATATAAACTTCTTTTTTTGAACATCTCTTCAGTCCCTTTCTGTTCTCGCCCACATTTGGTCCCCAGTAACCACAATTTTCCATTTCACTTCTATGAGCTCAGTTTGTTTAGAGCCCATACATATGTAAGATCATGTGATATATGTGCTTTGGTGCCTGTTTTTCCCCCACTGAACATCATGTCTTCCCGGCTCATCCATGTTGTCCCAAATGAAAAAACTATTGTCTGAAATTCATGTTTTCTCACATTGCTTCTCCCAAATAATAGAATGTTTTTTTTTTACAGATTGAATAATATCCTTTTGCATATAGATAACATATATTTCTTTATCTATTCATCTGTCAATGAACGCTTACTTGGTTAAATGTCTTGGTTATTGTAAATAGTGTTGCAGCGAACAGGGGAAGACAGATACCTCTTTAGGCTATTGCTTTCACTTCCTTTGGACATACGCCCAGTAGTGGGATTGCTGGATCATCTGTTAGTTCTATTTTTAAATTTTGAGGAACCTCCATACTGTTTTCTTAGTAGGTGTACAAACTTGCATTCCTACCAACAGTTTAAAAGTGTTCTCTTGGCTGAGGATTTAGCTCAGTGGCCTAAGCACCTGCCTGGCAGGCATGAGGTTGTGAGTTAGATCCCTGGTACCAAAAAAAAAAAAAAAAAAAAAAAAAAAAAGTGTTCTCTTATCTGTCATCTTTGCTAATACTTATTATTTTTTATCTATTTGAAAATATCCATCACAGCAGGTAGGCTTCACATCATACATACATCATTTTAATATATTTAATTAGTATATGTTTTGATACATAATAATTACTTATTTGGGGAAATTGGTATATATATATAAAATGTATGATTCCCTTCTCCCCTTCCTTGTACTTCCTTCTTTCTCCTTCCCTTCTCCCTTTCTTCAAGAAGTCTATATCCCTGATTCCTAATATCTCATTTGTTTTTTACTCTTTATTAATTATTTTGAGTTTCTCATGTAAGAGAAACTTTGCAATAATTAACCTTCTGCACCTCACCGATTTCACTTAACATTATAGTCTCAATTTCCATCCATTTTCTTACAAATAACTTCAATTTGGAGCTAATAAATTCACTGACATGGAAGAATACAAAGTCAATGAACAAAAATTAACAGTGATTCTGTGCACCAATAATTAATCCACTGAGAAAAATCAGGAAAATGATGTCATGCATGATAGCTAACCAAACTGAAAAACCTCTGTAGTACTCTGAAGAAGATAATAGAAAATGGAAAAGCCACCCTCTGTTTCTGAACAGGCACAATTAATACTGTTAAAATGGTCGTATTACCAAGGTGGTCTATAGATTTAATGCAATTCCTATTAAAATACCAGCAACCTTCTTCACATAATTAGAAAGATCAACTCTAACATTTATATGGAACTAGAAGAGACCCAGAATAACTAAAGCAAAAAGAGCAGAGTGGAGACATTACAATCCCTGATTTTAGGTTATATTGTGAAGGCATAGTAACAAAAACAGCATGGAACTGGGACAAAATAGACACATGGGCCATTGGAGTAGAATAGAAAGCACAGAAACAAAACATTTACTGAAGAAAGGATAGCCTCTTTAACAAACCATCCTGGGAAAATTAGCTATCCACATGCAGTAGAGTCAACCTAGTCCCATATTACTGACCCCAAATCAAAGATCTATACATAAAAATGAAAACACTGCTGGAAGACAAAGTAGGAAAAACCATTAAAGACACAATGTTTTTAATATTTTTTGTTTGTTTTTCCCCTTCCAAATAGTGAACTAGCCGGGCGTGGTGGCGCACGCCTTTAATCCCAGCACTCGGGAGGCTGAGGTAGGCGGAGCGTTGTGGGTTCGAGGCCGGCTTGGGCTACAACGCGAGCGCAAGGCCGGCCTGAGCTACATAGTGCGACCCTGCCTCAAAAAACCAGGGCCGGGAGTTTGGCTCAGTGCCTTAAGCGCCTGCCCTGGCAGGCGCGAG
>RJWM01032193.1:0-21596 GCA_004363535.1 Dasyprocta punctata | reverse complement strand
TTGTATCTAGATGCCAGCGAAAGCCTCATGTACCCACAGGTGGGGCTTTTCAGAGCTGGCTGAATCAAGGGTGTGTGATACTGGGATTAAGGGTGTGTGATACTAAATCAGTCCACTGATTGGTTTAGCACTGTTCTGAATGTGGATAATGGGAAGGACCACATTGAGTGTGGGTGGCACTACCCAAAGGGCTTGTAGCTTGGATGGGATCAAAGGGAAAGGGAAGCTTGCCACTGTTCCTTGCTGTTTTGCTACCATCTGCCTGCCACACCATAAACTGCTTCTCCTCTGCATTGCCCCTCTGCCATGCCACACTGTCTTGGAGCCCCTGCTGACTGCGCTGAAACCGCCACAAACTGTGAGCTAAAATAAACCTTTCCTCCTTTAACTTTGGGTGTCTGGTATTTTGCTTCAGCAATAAGAAAAGTAACTGAGATACACGTGCAGTTTAACTATCATTCAGAAATGACGGTACCATAAAGGTGTTTGAAACCCACAAAGGTCTAGTGGGTAAGGGGTGTAGATCAGTGGTAGAACATTTGTCTAGCATGTGTGAGGCCCTGGGTTCAATTCCAGCACTGATAACAAAAAACAGTAAAAAACAAAAACAAAAGATAAACACTTTGCCACTCATCAACTTTTAGCAATAAAGAAATGTATGCTGGGTGTGGTGGCACACGCCTTTAATCCCAGCACTCGGGAGGCTGAGGTAGGAGGAGCATTGTGAGTTCGAGGCCTTCTTGGGCTACAACGCGAGTACAAGCCTGGCCTGAGCTACACAGTGCGACCCTGCCTCAAAAAACCAGGGCCAGGCGTTTGGCTCAGTGACTTAATTACCTGTCTGACAGGTGCGAGGTTGTGAGTTCAATCCCCGGTGCCCCCCCCAAAAAAAGAAAGGAAATATTACCTGATGGAAGGACAATGATTCAAATAATAATAAGCAAAGCAGTTACTATATCTTGATAAATATAAAACATTGACTATAAAACCAATAAAAACTAAAAGTAAGAGTAACGATTGTGTAGGAGGCACAAAGACAAAGAGAAACTATATAGCATCAAGCATCAGATGAGGAGATGAAAATTAAAACACTCTAATAGGCTTTATGCTCAAAGAGAGGAAAGTGGTGTTTTTAAAATTTCAGACTTTCAGTAAAATATGAATATCAAATGTAAGGATAGTCCTTACACTACCTAATTCCCAAATTTGCCCCATCAAAACAGGTGGTATTAATGTAAACATGGACAACTAGATCAATGGAATACAATCAAAAGCCAGAAAAAGACTCCCAGTTATACAATTATTCAACATTTTATCAAGGTGTTAAAATTAAAGAAGGGGGGGGGTGTTCTTTAGAACAAATGGCACTGAAACAAATGTTCACTTATTTTTGAAAAAGAACATAAATGAATGCAATGGGAAAAAAAGACATTAGAGGGAGTCAGCAAAGAAAGACTTCGACGACACTGATACAGGAGAAAAGTCAGAACATTTATATGAATCTAGACGTGTCTTAAGTTCAATCACGAGAAAATATTGTGAGCAATTTCATGGCAATGAATTTCAAAATATAAAAACTGAGAATAATTTAAAAGTGTAGTGGTTCAAGAAAAAAAGGAATTTACCTGTAATCATTAAAGAAATAGAATCAGTAAACATAAACCCATCCACAAAAAAATGGCATCAGAGCCAAACAATGTTATAGTGAGTTTTTGACAAATCAAAGAAAGAAAGGAAGAAGGAAGGAGGGAAAGAGGGAAGAAAGGAGGAAAGGAAGGAAGGAAAAAGAATAGAAAAGAAAAGAAGAAAGAACAAGAGGAGTTCTTCCATAAACTATTCCAAAACTGTAACTGGAAAAAATGAGCTAATTTCCCACTTTGCTTTATGAAAATAATACTGCCTCAATACCCAAACTGACAAAGGACAGTATAAGAAAAACTATAATTTCATTTATTAACATACATCTAAAACCCTCACAGAAAAATTATAAAATTTAAATTATCACTGTACTTTGAAAAGTAATAAATCATGAGCAGGTGTGGTACACCCCAAGGACGCATAAATCATTTAGTACTAGAAAAATCTATTAAAGTTACTTAACAAAGTAACAGGTTAAAGGGAAAAAATATCAAAACTGATTTCAGGAAATTCATTACAAAAATTCTAGATCTATTGATGATAAAGCAAACAACTTAGCAAATTAGGAATGGATTGGCCCTTCCTTAATATGATAAATGATATCTTAAAAACAAAAACTAAATCTAACACCACAAATAATGGTGAAAGGTTGAGCATGATCCTTGATTGTCAGGAAAAAAGGATGAAATAGCCAATCTCACAGTTTCCTTTCAGCATGGTACTGGATGTCCTACTCAGAACAATGAAGGAAGAAAAATAAATCACATGGTGAAGAGTTTCATTTTGTGGTCTACTACTATAAATACAGGACGGGTGAATGGTTTTAGAGAAAGGACTGTCTTCATTTAGGAAATTTTCTTGCTAAATTACTGGTGGGGAGGTGTGGGCCAGTCCTGATGAAATCCAGGGGCCCTTGGGCTCTTTGTTTGAAATGAAGAGTCTGAGAATGTGAGACTGGAGAGAGGTGAAGGGAAGCTCTTGCTTCTGGGTGCTGAAGTTCACATTTATAAAGGGCACAAGGATCTTGGGTCACACATTCTTGACTTCCAGGGTAAGAGGCTTGCACTTCATGAGTAAGTCTGCTGTCACAAACCTTCAGAAAAAATTTCTACACCTTCTGGAAATGATACTATTTTTCATTGCATTTATTTTATTTTTTGGTGGAACTCCAGGAAACTTTAAAATGGGTTTTGTTTTGTTTTGTTTTGTTTCATTTTTGGTACCAGGGATCAAACTCATAACCTCACACTTGCCAGGCAGGGGCTGTACTGCTGAGCTATATCCCCAGTACCTTTTTTGGTGGAACTTAAAAAACCAAAACAAAATACCAGGCATAAATATCCTATTTGGCTCAGTAAGATACAGAGCAGGAAAACCATAAGTATGGATAGTGTTCAATCAAAAACAGCACAAAAAAAGTCCAGTGCCAGAAAAAACTCCCTTAAAAGTCACAAAAATCCAGTGCATTACTATATACTACATACTACATACTATATGCCATAGCAAAGGACATGTACTAGGGATTCAAGCAATTTAATGAAGATATTAAAGACCTAGAAAACTATACTGCTGTAGCAGCAAATGTGTCTAGAAAAAAATTTTGTACAGAGAATATCAGATTTGTCATTCAGGTACTAGGGATACAGGGGATGCAGCTAAGTGGTAGAGCACTTACCCAGTAAAGACCAGGTTCCAGGTTTAATCTCCAGCACTGTAGGGAAAAAAACAAAAACAAGAACTGATTTATCCTCTGATTTCTATTGGTTGTAAGGTTGATAGTCTTTCCTCCAATGTTTCATCCAAGTACGAAAAAGGTAAGAATTTGGGGGGGACCCGTAATTTCCCAGTGACTAAATATTTTGTACTAGAATTTTGGCCTAGGATATAGCTCAGAGGCACAGTGCCTGCCTGGCAGACACAAGGTCATGAGTTTGATCTCTGGTACAAAAAACAAAAAAAAATTATACTAGAATTCCTTGGCAGTCAAACAAATGTTAAGCTGTAAATTAGTTACCTTAAAATGTAACTCCCATAGAAATAGTTTAGTTTGAAAGGAATGTATCTATGTCTTGGAACACAAAATCACGAGGTCATAATATATGAATCATTCTCATTATGGTCAGAAAAGACAGTTTTTAAAAAAATATTCAAATCACATAGTCCTAAAAAAATTCACATATTTCTCTAAAATTAAATTATATCAGTATAAACTTGAGCTTTAGTCTAATCAACAGACTTAGACAATATAAATATTCTGGAAATAAATAGTTTGGAATTCCAGCAAATGTTTAAATGTGCTGCTTTTAAAATTATTTCCAGGCTGGGGATTTAGCTCAGCAGCATAAGTGCCTGCCTGGCAAGGCGTAAGGTTGTGAGTTCAATCCCTGGTACAAAAAAAAAAAAAAATTATTTCCAAAATATTAAGGATATTCTCTTTCCATAAGATATGTTCATATTAAAATGTCTCATTTACTAATTTATCTAGCATGCACTTTTCTGTTCATACTTAACTACTTGACTACCATTGCATTGATTTTGCTACTAATCATACTTTTTAAAATTATAAAAAACATTCTTTAGTCTAATGGTCAGGACTGCTTGATATTTTGTGGCAACTCTACTTCAGAAAGTCCTAATATAGCTGGAGAAGATTTTCTTCCATTAAAGAAAGCTGGTAGATGTTATCTCATCCACCCTTAGCTGAATCAACAGAGGTAAACTATTAATTTAGTCATTTTCTGTACTAAAGTTCTTTGCCACAAGAACGGATATTCATGGCCAGGCCTTCTGGCTGATACCTGTGATCCTAGCATTTGGGAGGCTGAGACAGAAGAATCAACTTGGGTTACACAGCGAGTTCAAGGCCAGCCTGAAAGAGATATTGAGACCCTGTCTCAAACAAACAAACACCCCACACAAAAGAAATGGACATTCATTTCATGCAGCAAAGATTCACACATGGTACCCTGAAGTAACTTTTCTATAGATGTCTTACATGCATTATTGCTGGCATTCTTTTATAATAAGCAAGGAGCTGGAACTTTCTTTGAGGGTAAAAGTTTCGTGAATTTGTTTCCTTTCATCTCCTCTCCATTAACTCAATTGGGCAGCACATTAAAGACTTCCCAGACCAGCTGATGATTACATCACTAGTAAAGGATGATAACCTTGATGTCACACTATGCTCCTGACTCATGGTGTTCATGATGGATGACAAATCCAAACAGGAATTCAGTTTGCAACGTATTCACCATTGCCACCAAAACCACAGCATTTCTCCACTTTTCTCCACCCCATCACCAATTCCCCTCATCACCCTAAGACCCCTTCAGCCCACTGGATTCTTCTGGCTATCTTACAAGACAGCCTGAAAGGATAACTCTACAGAGGCTGGCACGGAGAGCATGAAATGACTAAAGACATGGTGGGCTTCCCTCAAGAATGTGGCAAATTGAACTCACTGAGGAAACAAAACAAAATTTAAAAAGTCATGTACCTAAAGGAAGATAGGTTGCAGTTTTAACTCTAGGCAAGGAACTTGCTTCCTGGTATTTTCAAATGCCACTCTCCACTTTCCTCTGGATGCCCTCGAGTTGACTCTGTAGTTTCTACCCCTTCCTGAAGGCCAGTAATCACGAAGTCATACAGTCCACTTCGCGTCTGCTTCCTCTTCACCGGGCCAGGGAAACAGCAGCACTTCTCCGGGAACTGGGGCAGACAATCCTTTCAAAATGATGAGATGAATCATGCCTACTTCATATCCTGAACAAGTTTAGGTCCACTTCCAACGAGCTGCCAACAATAACCAGAAAATACATGCATAACTGTCTGCCTCATGAGCCTTCTTGTTAACTCTTTTAATCTCAGAGGGGGAGTTAAATTCCATACCTATGAAATACACACTCCCATTCACATACACATGCACTTAAACCTCTATCCATAGCTTCTGTCCCCCCCAGGATGTTGGAGGACATGAGAGACATCCAAAAATAGGAAGGACCATGGGTCGGCTCACTGTCTACTAACTCTGCTTTTCGTTCTTATGCTGGGGATCAAAACTAGGGCCTTACACACACTTGACAAGTACTCTACTGCTGACCTATATCCCCACCCCAATTCTTTCTTAAAATCTAAGGTTATTTATTTATTTATTTATTTTTACCTCTGCTACTTGAATTGAAATATTGAAGAAATAATCTTATCGTTCATTTTTAAAGGCTATTCCTTTTTTTGATTTGAGGACTCACATTATAGGACTCTTGTGAAAAAGAGGAACATAAACATATGAAATAGCAATATAATCACCATGATTATATATTAAATCTATCCCTGATTCTTCCTGCAAACAAACCATGAGGTGTGTAACAGGATGTGTTATGTAACAGTCATTGTTTGGTAAAAGGAAGCATATTAATTCTTAAGAAAAGAATTTTTTCTTGGCACTAAAAAGGAAAATTTACAGATCCATCTTCAAAGAAATTTTGAACTATATACAGGATAATCACTGGGTTTTCTTGGTTTGTTTATTTTTTATGGCTCAGCAGAGCCTCACTGCTGAGCTGGGTAATTTAGTTAACCTGTACAAGTCTCATTTTTTAAAACAACTTGATAAGAAGAAAACTTTTATGAAATAATACATTTGTATTCAACTCATAAGGGCAGGCCAGTCCTCAGCCAACTTGAGTGAAGAGAAGAGCATGATGGGAATTAGTATTAGCTAAACACAAGTAAAGATGTGAAAAGTTCTGAAAACCTTTCCTCCTGTTCCACCCCTTTCTCCAGTCTGTGCCCTTTCTCTAGACAGGCCATACTCACAGTTTAGTCCATGGACCAAACGCTGGCCTACAGACAGTTACTGATACACAAGGAGGTCAGTTTAGAAACTGAGAGAGTTTAAAATCTCTATAGTAGTTTGACAGAATTACTTCATAGCTACTGAATCTAATAACTTAAAATTGAAGTTTGTCCTCTTGAAATCAATAATTTATTTAATTTTATTTTTTTCTGGTAATTTATCTTCATTAGATGTTATGAATCAGTTTTATTTTTTATTTCTTTTTATTTTGGTACTGGGAGTTGAACTCAAGGCCTCATGATTGCCAGGCAGTCGCCGTGCCACTGAGTTATATCACTGGCCCCACGGTGTGTTATGAGATAAGTTTCCTGCAATATGGGCTACGTGAGTGCAAGACCAGCCCGAGCTACTTAGTGTGGCCCTGCCTCAAAAAACTAGGGCTGGGAGTTTGGCCCAGTGGCTTAAGCACCTGTCTGGCAGGCATGAGGTTGTGAGTTCAATCCCCAGTGCCACACACGCACACACAAAAAAAAACAAATAAACAAAGATTCCTCAATATATTAGAAATTTTAAAAGCCAAATTAGTCCTTTACCACAGAGAAATAAAGTACTGAAGAAGACCTTTGGTTATGGCATTCATCTAGATGTTCTCCTGCAAAGCCTTATGCATTCATAGGTGGGACTTTTTGGAGGTGGCGGGATCTAGGGTGTGTGTATGTAGATTAAGGGTCTGAAGACTCAATTAGTCCACTGATTGGTTAAGCATAGTTCTGGGTGCGGATAATGGGAGGGGACAACTTGAGTATGGATAACACTACCCGAAAGGCTTGTAGTCTGGATGGGATAAAAGGGAAAAGGAGGCTTACAGCTGCTCCCTGCTACCTCCTGCCTGCCCTGCCATGGACTGTTTCTCCTCTGTGATGCCCTTCTGCCATCCCCCACTGCCTTGCAGCCAGTTGACTGTAGGCTGAAACTTCTACAAACTGCAAGCTAAAATAAACCTTTCCTCCTTAAACTCGTGGGTGTCAGATATTTTGTTCCAGCAAAGAGAAAAGTTAACAAAGACACCTCCATTTCTCAAACCTCGGAGAACACATAAACTTCTCTCATGATTTTGCCATACTGTCCACCAGCTTCAACGATTATACACCACCTTTTTTAAACCCAAACTGCTTTGTTGGATCTCAGATCCAGGACACTGAACATGCTAAGCAACATTCCACACTAAGCTGCTCTCTCAGCCCCCACATCTTGCTTCTTTTGAATTGGTCAGGTTACTTGATAATGCCAGAGAGAATGATTTACCCTGTCCTGCATTACTGATAACTAGTTTGAGAAAATATTTATGAAGACCTTTTATCAAGTGGCCTCTTCATAATTTCAAAACTAGGTTCAACAAATTCTTCAGATGAAATTTTTGAAGCAGCTACACATTTTTTCAAGACACAGTTAAAAAAAAAAAAAAGACAGTATTAGGGGAATGAATATGAGTTTCAGAGCTTGCCCTCAGATTTCTAAGGTTACCACATCTTCTATGTGGAAAACATAACAACTACCAATTATTGCACTCTGATGTGGGCTGGGCACTTTGTTAAATTTTATATGTGTGTGTATGTGTGTGTGTGTGTACATTAAATACACATACGTAGTACACATAAATATCCATTTGTATCTGAGTGATGGCTGGGGCAAAGGGGAAACAAGCAAGGTAATTTCCAGTAGTGACAGCTATGAAGAGGACCAGGAAGGTGGTCAAGGAAATGTTGACAGGGGCCATTTGAGCTGAGCTCTGAATGAGCAGCAGCAAGCAGCCTGACAAACTGAGAAGGGACACTGCCGGTGTAAGAAGCAGCTACTACTGGGCAGCATGGTGCGTGCCTGTGATCCAGCACTTGGGAAGCTGAGGCAGGAGGATCATTGTGAGTTCAAGACCAGCCTGGGTTACAAAGTGAGCTCAAGGCCAGCGTGAACTGCATAAGAAGAGCCTGTCTCAAAAAAAAGACAGAAAGAAAGAAAGAAAGAAAGCAACTAATACAAAGCCCTTGAGACAAGAACAAGCTTGGCACATTCAGGGAAATAAAAACGCATGGCTGGAGTCTTCGGAGCAGTGGAGAACTCTGTGATCTGTGTCACATAAGGCCCTGTAGCTATGCTGAGGAATTCAGAATTTATCTCTGCAATGGAAAACACTTGGAGGGTTTTAATTAGGGGAATGACATAATCTGATTTCATTTCAAAAATATCTCTCTAGGGCTGGGGGTGTAGCTTAGTGGTAGAGTGTGAGTTTAGTATGCAGGAAGCCCTGGATCCAATGTCCAGGACGAAAAGGAAAAAATACACAAATTTCTGGATGCTACGTGGAGAATAAAGTCCCATATGAAAAACAGGACAAAAAGAGAAAAACACAAAGTCAAAAGTTTACACAGAAGATCCCAAATTTAAGGTGGTTCGACTTGCTTTTTTTTTTTCTTATTGTTACAACAGTGAAAGTGATTTATAAGCAATAGATATCATAACTTAAATTTTTTACTTTGGACCTTCCCTGGGCTCACCACATGGGGTTCAATCATCTCCCTGGATGCTGGCCAGTGACACCAAGGCCACAGCTCCTAGCTAACCTGTAGTCGTTAGGGGAAACAACTGCCACTACAGTGGACTATGTCACTAAGCTAGGGGGGTCAGGAGGTCTGCTGGATTCAGTGCGTTTTCAACTTACAATACTTGAAATTTGTTATGCGCTTGCAAGGGTGTAACCCCATCATAAGCTGAGGGACATCTGTGTACTGACTCAGCCAAAAGGAACAGGGGCCTGGTTTGAATGGCAGTGCTAGAGATAGAGGAAAAAGAATGGATTTGAGCTTACAATGGAGTGGGATCATTCAGAGTGAAAGAGAAGGTTCTTGGTTCTGGCATAAGCACAGTTCCTATGGTTTCATAGCCTAGAAAGAGAGCAAAATTTAAACCCAGACCAGGGCCTGTCTTCTTTCTTTTGAGAGCTGCAGAGCAGCAGCCCAAGATGACAGCTCCTGAGTCTTCCCCAACTGCTTAATCCCAAACCTGGTACATCACGAGGATGCTGCAAGCCCTTAGACTGTGGTCTGCTCAGGATGTGCACTCTCAGAGCAAGCAGAGAAGAGGAAATCTAGGACTGGTGCTGAAATATGCAAAGGGCCCCACAATGAAAGCACTGAGAGCAAGGAGAGAAATCAGAACCCTTTTCCTTCTCCATCTTTATTTTCCTAGGATTCTCACTCCCCATCCCCAACCTCCTTTCTCCTGTCCTTCAAGGTCTACCTTGGTACCTGCCCTGCTTCTGTGTGGGTCTGTGGACCACAGGAAGTCCTCTTAGCATCGCAGGAGCACCAGAGCATTCAGACCACTTTGCAGAACGTCATTCCTTGTCCTTCCTGCTACACTCAGGGTGTCAGAGAAGTCGGAGGAGGACTGCTTTCTGATGTCAACTAGGGTGGAGAGATCCAGAAGGAAGGGAAGCAAAAAGGGCCATTGAGCCGAGTTTTACAAAGATAGGAAGGTAAGTGTGTTTGGCCCTGCACTCCAAGGCTACAGGTGAAGCACAGGGCTGGAAGCACAGGTCAGACCTTCAGGCAGCACGAGCACAATGAGTGAAAAGGAGGAGCTCTGTAGCTGAACAGGGAAGCAGGACCAAGGAGAACACTTCCAATATGCCCCATATAGGAAAGCACTTTAAAAATGTTTTACAAATATATGACATGATTTGACCCTGTCGTATGCTGTCTTTTTCTTATATCTTTTCACCTCAATGACCTTGTTTCCCTACACCAACTCCAAGGGAAATAATAAAGCATGTTTTGTATTTCTTTTGTCTTATTCACCAAAATCAATCAAAACTTCATTCATAAAATATAAAATCAAAACAGATGGAAGTCCAGGGTGATGCATGCCTACACATTTCCCCATTAATCGTTTACTATAGTGTATGTTACTTGAGAATAGATACAAGCCCTATTTTTGCTTGTATCTGTAATAATGTATGTGTCCAGTGCCTTGAACAAAGTAGGTTTTCTTTTCTTCCTTTCTTTCCTTCTTTTTTTTTTTTTTTTTTTTTTTTGGTACCAGGAATCAAATTCAGGGTTTCACACTTGCCAAGCAGGTGCTGTGCCACTGAGCTACATCCCCAGCCCAAACATAGTAGGTTTTCAATTAATATTTGTTGGTAGATTTTAATTACATATATTAGTTAACCTCCAGTTCTCACCTCAAATGACAAACCACCCTCTGGCAATAACTGAAATTACAATGTAATTACATTGAATTGCATTCAAATATATGGATTATCTCACCTTTTTTCCAGTTAAATCCAGATACACTATTTTGCCCATTAAACTACCCCTTTATCAAAGGTCTATTAATCTCCTGGAGGTACCACTGAGCTCATTAACTAAATGTCAGGTAGGCACAGAAGCTACTTTGGATTTCATTTAATAAACCAGAGCAATTTAAAGTAATTAGTCATATCTTGTGAAAAGAAGCCAAAGTGTAGCCTGTTTAACCTGCTAGAAATCATGGGTGCAAGAACTCGTAAAGTGAGAGGGATTGGGATACCAGCCTTGTCTCCTTGGCCGAAGCTTTCAAGTCAAGCAATTATTTGCCCTACATAAAGGACAGAGTTGACTTTGGGAACACTTTCAAAAGCCATCTCAAATGTCCGTAGAACATCACCTGGCTGGAGATGTAGTTCAGTGGTAGAGCACTTGCCTAGAATGTGTCAGGACCTGGGTGTTACCCCAGTGGCCACACACAGACAACACAGACACAGACGCACACAGACACACACAGATACACACACAATTTGCAGAACATTTAAAAATGTTAAATTGTCTAACTTAGAGCCCAGATCCAGCTCATTTGTCTGAAGACTTTTTTTTTTTTTTTTTTGCGGCACAGGGGATTGAACTCACAACCTCACGTCTACCAGACAGATACTTAAGCCAAACTGCCAGCCTTAGTGCTTTTGAGGCAGGGTGGCACTATGTAGCTCAGGCTGGCCTTGCACTCGCGTTGTAGCCCAAGCCGGCCTCGAACTCACAACGCTCCTCCAACCCCAGCCTCCCAAGTGCAGGGATTAAAGGTGTGCGCTACCACACCCGGCTAAAGACTTATTTTAATAACATCTAAGTTACAGTCTCTTTAATCCAGGATCCCCCATTAAAGTGATTTACTTTCCAGAATTACCAACTTGTATGTTATTTGCATTATCAAAGAAACAAATTATAAAATGTATGACTTTCCCCATAGTAATTTGCAGTACATGGATTATCATTTGGACTTATTTTAACTCTGCATTCTTTTGCATGATTTAGTATACTTAAAATGTTTTATGCTTTCAAGAAAGAAATGAAATCAGGCCACTTTTATTAATGCACTAGTCAATATAATAAACTAGTTATCATAATCAGGAAAATTATAGATGATTCTTCTGTTGTAATACTGATAAAATAATTTGTAAATTTAAATTATTTTCAAATGAACTTACTCCACAACTTACAAAGTTAGCATGATGAAAGAATTAAACAAATTGACCCAATTTTTAGATATTTATATTCTATAATCCATATTATCTAAAGGCCAAATGATGTGTTTCTCTCATATTAAAATGACAGAATTTATTAACCCACTAGGTTAATAAGCTACTCCAAGAAGGGAAAGATAATCAATATTTACTGAACGCTTACTATATCTATATACTTTTTATAAGTCCCTTATTTAACCTTCACAACACACTTCTAAAATGAGTGTACTCCACATTTAACAGATGTGGAAAATGAGTTCATGCAGTGAAAGTAATTCACCAAAGAATAAGCAAGGAGAGACTGCTGAGTTGAGGTTTGAAGATAGATATGGGCCCACCAGTACCAGGGTTATTTCACCTTACCATATGGTATTTTTTAATTAAACAAAAAAAGTGAAATTGTGTTCTATTACAATCAAAACAACTGTATTCACTACCAAAATATGAAGGACTTCAAAGAGTCACTTATAAACACCTTTAAGTTTTTTTCTCTTTCTTCCAAAAATATTGCTCAACTTCTTTACTGTCATAGCTGATTTGCTGTTTCCTACAAACAATATTCAGTGAGCGGATATTAATAGTTACATATGACAATGGCTGGTAAGAGTCAAGAAGGGCAACTGCTCTGCTCAGGCCTTAGGTGCAAGAGAAAGGCAGGCAAATAGGCGGCTATGAAAACAAGGTTCTCATGTTCCCAGAGTGAAAGGGGTGGCATCTGAGGTGGCCCAGTTCAGATGGCTGTGGGTGGGAAGGCTGCCCAGAAGGGACAGCCTGTGCTGCTGCCTGAAGGAAATGTGACAGCCAGATGAGAAGGTGGGAAAACAGGACATCAGGAAGCCAGAGGATGTCCGGGAGCAAAGAAGGGAGAGGGTGTGGAATATTCTGGTAAAATACCTCAATATTGTTGAGGTATAAGAAATACAGGTTGCAAGTAAAGGAAGAGGGGGAGATGACTAAATGACCCAAGGAAGCGGTCTGGGTCAACTGTAAGCACCAGCATTTAAGCCTCCTCCCTTAAGGCAATGTGAAGGCTTTCAAAGGTGTTGACCAAGGGAGCAAAATGGGTGGATTTCTATTTTGTTTTGATTTGCTTTTATTTTATCTTTGGCACAGGGGATCAAACTAGGGCTTCACACTCGCTAATCACATGACTCTGCCACTGAGTTCCCCTTGACCCTGAAGTCGTGTTTTGAATGGAGTCACTGGGAGCAGTGTGCTGAGCAGACCGAAGCAGAGCAAAAGTAGATGAGGAGGATTATTAGGAGACTGTGACAGTGTCCCAGGCTTGGAAACAACCTCAGCAGTGGAGAAGGAATGGAGTCAAAAATGCAAAGTCAAGAGACACTGAGGAAGTAGAAAGAAGAAGACTTTACAAACCTCTGGGCCCCAAGTGAATGAGAGTTGAAGTAGCAATCTCCATAGTTCCTTTCTTGACACTCACCAGTGAGTTGGTAACAGTGTCACTCATCAGAAAGTGCAACTATTCGCAGAAGACGGAAGCCAAGGAGTCCACATTTAGACATGAGAGTTAGAGACCCATGCAAGACATCTGAAGGGAGCCCTTCAGTAGGTCTGGAGGTTCAGAGAGGAGGCAGGAGAAGTAAGACACAGATTCCAGGAGTCTGCAGTCTGTACATGGTTTTCAAACCCATGGAAGTGAATGAGAACGTGCTGCTCAGCTGCTCTTCCTGCCTAGAGAAGGTGGAGGTGCAAAAACAGAACCACCAACGTTTAAGGAGAGATCAGCAACAAAAGAACCTCACCCAAGCTGAGAGAAATGGAAAGCTAGGAGCCTATGGCATCACAGAAGCCAAGAGTTTCGAGCAGGAGGCCAGGCTCACTGCTGTCCAGTTCTTCAGGCAGGTCAGTCCAACAAAGACTGGATGGCGCACACAGTGGGTTTAACAACAAAGATGACCTTGACTACCATGGCAAGAGCTGGTTGAGCTGAATTGTAGGAACGGGTGCCAGACCAAAGTTCTCATCTGACAGAATTTCCTGAAAGAAAGAAAGAAAGAAAGAAAGAAAGAAAGAAAGAAAGAAATCACCCATAATTCTTCTATACTGAGGGAATAGCACCAATTGCAAAGTTTACACTTTTTTTCAAGCTTTTCTTTTAGTTGACTTGTCCACACCCTTTTCTTAATTACAGCTTTCATAATGTATTGTCAGATACTGCTCTCAGCTGTAAGATGGATTTGCTGCAGCAGTGGGTGAAAGTTGGGTGTCCTTGTGAAAGCTATTGTGAATTTGAACTGTGTTCACACAGCTTGCTTAAATGACATATACTTCTAAGCAATTTAGAACATGATTCCAATTCTCATAATTTGGGGACACGGTCCAGTGATTTATCCTAAAACTCAGTCCTGAAATATTCTGTTTTTTCTACACATACACATATCTTAGAAACTTACGGTAATAGAATTAACTGAACTATAGTTTATCATTTAGGTTTCTACTGATAGAGTTGTTTTTGTTTTTGTTTTTGTTTTTGTTTTTTCAGAGAATGTGATTTATCAATAAGCATTCCTAAATCAGGGTAATAATGACCTTCACTTCCAGCATTGTTTCAAAGTTTCTTCTCAGTTTATTCATTCAACTTTCAAAGTAATAAATATAGGTACAATTAATTTTTCTTGTCATGATAATTTCCACGACACCACTTAAAACTACAGCCTGTGTCTATAATTTTAATGTTTCAATTTTAGTGTATGTGCTGCCGAAGCAAGCACTGTTTGTAATATTAACAGTATTGTAAATACACACAATAGAAGACATAGAAAGTACGCATGTATGGGAGTGTTTGGTGAAAGTTTCCTATCTGACTAGAGAGAAAGGGAGAGATGAGAGTGAGAGAAAGGACAGTCAGAAAGAAAACTCTCCCTCCTTCTATCCTGCTTTTGAATGTTAGGTAAGAGTAAGATGCCAAAAATTGATGACCCCTTCATTGGACCCTGACATGGCAGAGTGGTAGGAAGGAGAGGAACAGGGCATTCATGATCCCACAGAGCTGTTCAATCAACCAGACACTGCTCACTGACTTCTCATTGGGTGCAAAGCGACCTTATAATTAAACCCATTTTTAGTAGTATTTTTTTTTCCACTCAGTGGAAGGAACTGATTTTATACACCACACACACATGCATATACAGACACACACACAGAGTGCAGGACACTGAAAGACTGCACATTTGGCTCTGGAAGAGCAAGAATTTCACTTGGAATTTAATAAACAAAGGGGTTTAAGTGTCACTTCATAGATGCACCATTAAGACAAAATTGATTTCTCTACAGAGTTTGGGAAAGGCTAGGCTGTTTCAGCACAAAGGCAGCAAGGACCATTTTGATAAAAAAAAATAGAATGAGAAAGTAGATTCCATTAAAATATAACAGATAATAATCAAATTAAGATTCTTAAAAATAAGCATGATTTGTGCACAGCACACTTACCCAGGGCTTTGTGCATGTTAGGCAAGCACTCTATCACAGGGTTACACTCGCAGTCCCTACACTATGATACTTTTAAAAGAATCAGTTGTACCCCGGTGCCACAAAAAAAAAAAAAAAAAAGAATCAGTTGTAGCCAGCAATAAAAGGTGTATCAAGTATTACAGTTCTGTGTACACTGCGTTTTTAAGGAAAAAATTATTTCAAAGTCTTTAAATTAGATCAACACAATTCTGCATGGTTTTGGTTCATAATTATGAATTATAGCATCCTAAAAGCAACACAGTTAAAGTAGTTCCAGTAAGAAGGAGAATATAGAATTGATTTAAGAATAAAGAAGAGGCTGGGAGTTTGGCTCAATGGCTTAAGCACCTGTCTGGCAGGCGTGAGGTTGTGAGTTTGATCCCTGGTGTTGCAAAAAAAAAGAAAAAAGAAAAAGAATAAAGAAGAATGTTTTGCCTAGTACAGTAGCTTGCACCTGTAACCTCAGTTATTCTGGAGGCTGAGGCGAGAGAACTGTAAGTTCAAAGCCAGCCTTGGAAATTTTGCAAGATGCTGTCTTAAAATAAAAAATGAAAAGACCTTGGGGCTGTAACTCTGTGCAAAGACCCTGGGTTCGATCTTCGGAACAAAAAAAGAAAAAGAAAAAGAAAAAAAGAAAGAAAGAAAAGAAAAGAAAAAATAAAAGAAGAAAGGGAAAAGAAATTCCTTTGATTGGATATTTTAATTAATTGGGAGGAGATACTAGGAATCAAACCCAAGACTTTGCACTTGCCAGGCAGGCACTGTGCCACTGGGCTATATTCTTGGTCCTTTTAATTAATTTGAAACAAATTTACCCTTCTAAAGTGAATTTGGATGTTCTTTGTGGGCTTAATGCTTGTCCAGAAAATAATCCTTTAGTAGAGTAGATATGACAAGAAACTTGGGGACAAGTATGAAGGGGACTCATGGAATCAAAATCCTCCTCCAGAGAAAGGAAAAACTAAGTAGAGTCCAACGTACTCTTCTACAGATTAGGAAAGCAGATTTCAAAATAATTACTCTTCAATTAGAGGACCAGCACCTGGAAAACTGAGGAGTGTGACAAGTAGAATCACTGTGACAGTTAGCAGAACTCACCTGAGGAAGGAAAGATGAAGATAGGAGAAGTCTGTGGTGCAGGATTTCAGAAATCTGCGTCCCTAGGGAGGGGATCCGAGTAGGTCACCAAACTGAACCAAAGTATGAAAACGTTATGTCCAGGCCTCTGTGGCAGCTCCTGACACCAGAAAGTTCTGCAACTCAGAAAGGAAGGTCTCTAGGTCTGGAGTCCTGGGGGACTAGAGTCCCAGTGACCAGCCAGACTGACAGATGACGGAAGGGGCGGTCTTGGGGCTTCTAGGTGTAATCCCGATGCAGGCAGAGGAGGGGAACATCACTTTCTCAAGCGGAAGGGAAGGAGTAAGGTTAACCACAGACCAGAGTCCTTCACAAGAAGTGCCAGAAAGAAACTGAGGTTTTCTTTCCCGCGACCCAGTTGTGATCAGTGAGAAAATAAATGAGTGTTACCATGGAGAGGGGTTAGGTTTAATAAAATCACCACTCACCTTCTCCTTTTTTTAGCAAGTTCTGATTTCACTAAAATGTTTCATAAAGTTGCATGATGTTCTTTAAGTCTCACGCTTGAAACTTGTTGAATCTTCAAAATTGCCTTTAGAGCTCTTTTCTCTTTCCTTCCTTTCTTTTTCTTTTCTCTTTCTTTTTTCTTACCCCCCAAGAATTAAGCTCAGGCCCTCATGCACAGGAAGCACCCTCTACCACCAAGCTACACCCTATGTCCTGTGTTCTGATTTCTTTTGTGACATCTTTTTTTTTTTTTTTTTTTTTTTTTTTTTTTTTTTTTTTTTTTTTTTTTTTTTTTTTTTTTTTTTTTTTTTTTTTTTTTGGTCTTTTTGTCTTTTTGAGACAGGGTCTTGCCTTGCAGTTCAGGCTGGTCTTGAGCTCTCTTTGGAACTCAGGCTGATCTCAAACTTGCAATGACCTTCCTGCCTCAGCCTCTCAGATGCTGGGACTACAGGTGTTTGCCACCATGCCTGGCTCATAACTTCATTCTTGACAGACTTTCCTTCCTTCATCTCTTGAGAAATCTTGCAAATTAATTCTAATAAATTGCTCCTCAGGATATTCATAAAAATGAACCTGTAGATTGATACATTATGGCTGCATAAATGTTACTATCTATGAACAATACATGTAACTACTCACTTTTTGAAAAAATTGCTTTAAAGTACAAACTGTGCTTTAACTATTTGTTTTATGCCTACTAGAATGAGTTATGAAATCAGACTGCCTGGGCACTACTTCTTATTAGCTGTTATCTGGGGCAAATTAGTTAACCTATTTTTCTATTTATAAATGGGGATGATAATAACTATTTCATAAGATTGGTATTAAATAAAACAGTACAGTTTTGACTGGTTTTATTCTGCTTTATTTTGCTTGGTTTTATTCTCTTTAAAATAAAAGTTACAAAACAAAAACAAAACAAAACAAAGAAATAAAAAAAATAGAGCAAATGTATAAAGTGCAAGTATATAAGTGCTTAATAAATGTTGCTATTGATGACATTCATAATGGTCAGGGTGGTGATAAAGTTTAAAGTAGTAATTTTATTTGCCTCAGGGTCTTCCTGCTAGCTTGGTGTGGTGGCACACTCCTGTAATTCCAGCACTCAGGAGGCTGAGACAGGCAGATTGAGAGCTTAAGGCCAGCCTAGGCTCCTTGAGCTCCTAAATTATGTAGCAAGGCTCTGTTTCAAACAAACAAACAGAAAAATCTTTCTGCATGCAAACTGTCTTCTCTGTCTGTAGCAGGTAGGCAAGACTTCGAAAGCCAGAGACTGCCTGATTAAAAGCATCTTGATCCGTATGAATTTTGTTTTTCCCACCTGACAAGCTCGGTGGTACTGCTCTTGAACTGGTTGCACAGAGCTCACCGAGTCAAGGCCCCAGGCCAGCCTCCAGCTTTTCCTCTCATCCACAGGACTCGGCGGCAGCTGTCCCAGACCTCCCAGCTCCACAGGCGAGGCAGGAAGGAAACAGGAATCAGCTCTCACCGGTTATCAGCACACAGATCGCTTGATGTCCTCTTCCCCTCGGACCTGCCCTAGGTCATCTGCCTGGCAGTGACAGAGGCTGGACACTGAGAATCTTCTGTTTTGGGTCAAAATAGTAGGAAAGGGAATCTGCCAACAAGGAAAAAGTTGAACTAGCACTCGCCTCCTTATTTCACCTTTGTTTTTCCTTTTCATTATTGACCTGGTCTACTGCATTGTCTTCAAAGGCTCACTGCTGACACCCGGGCCAACATATCAGTGCCCTACCTCAACTTCCACACCACTGCTCACTGCTGGAGGAAAAGAAATGCATAAACACCACCACCCCCTTTTCCCAATTGTAGCAAAATAGGTCATTGTCAACCAATTCAGAGATTTACAAACATCCCTAAAAACTCTGGGAAGCCCTGAGCCAGATGGACTCTCATTGTTTTTTGGCCCAATGACTCACTCTTTTGTCCCCTGTGTTTCAGAGTTTCTTTCTCAGAAATCCCCCTGATCTCATCTGATGTTTTCTTCCTCTTTCATTAGCTGGATCAAATGTCTTTCAAAACATCACTTGCCTCTTCTAGCAACGCAACAGCAGGAGAACGAGAATGGTGGTAGAAAGAGTAGGACAGGAAGAACTGAGTGTGTGTGTGTGTGTGTGCATGTGTGTGTGTGTGTGTGTGTGAATGTGGACAGAGAGAAACAAGGTTTGCCTTTTAACTTCACCCATTCACTTCCAAACATAAAATTAAGAAAAAATTCAGCATCTTTCTGGTAATTCCTGGGTAAGGATCCCTCTCTACCCTCCCCCACAGCTCCCATTTGTCAACTACCAAAAAAGAAAACAGTAGAGGGTTAAAAAGATCTCCAGCTGCTGAAAAAGTAAAGCAGAAATCATCAGAGCTGGAAGCCCCCTGACTAAGGCACAGTATGCAGCTGAATAAGAGTGAAGTGCTTTCCTGCTACCTGCTTTTCAGAGGAAGCACACGGTTCCCTTTCCCTCACTGTGGGACTCACCTAGCCAGCTGCCCTGGACGACCTTGTTTGGGAATTATAAAGAGTCCCAAACACAGGGGATGCCTCTACCCCAGCTGGTGTGGGCTGGTCAAACAGAGTCCAGTTGGAGAGTTGATCAATGGTTATGCACATTGAAGATATGGGATCAAAATCATCCTGCATCAGCCCAAACCAGCATAAACCGGTATTTAAGTAGACTCAGTAAAGAGTCTCCCTAAGTATCAGGTAAAGACGTTGAGGCACCACAGTCACAAAGGAAAAAAGTGTCCACGAGGCAGGAAGCGGTAAGGCAGCATTCACAGGACCAACTTCCAAGAAACAGAGTGACTCAGGAGACTGGGGTTGCTAAGACACATACAGGTTTTATGCAGAGTCTGGTCATCAGTCCTCAAAGACCCTTCATGAGAGCCAACAAAACTCAGATGGGTGTTGCTTAGCCTACCGACCTGTGAAGAAGTACTGATAAAGTTGGTTGGGAAAGTTACCCCCAGAGAAGAAGGAAAAGGAAGAGGAGGACAAGCAGGAGGAGGAGCAGGAGGAGGACGACGAGGAGAGGAGGGCCTTAGACTCAAAGGCACTCACAGCCCATCCCTTACAGGTCCAGTGAAGTGGTCCCATCCTCTATCCCTGTGTCCTACTTACTGAGAGTTCATTGTGCCTATTGCCTGTCGAATGACATCCGTGACCTCCAATAAAGTTACTACTGGCTCTGTGAGAAGTAAGTGAAGCAGGGAATCCAGGAAAATGCAAAGCATCTGCCTGTAGGAACAGTGTGAGCTTCTATTATTAAGTTCCTCCCATCTTGATTCAGATAATTCTGCTGCAAGTGCCTGAGGCTATAAAGAGCCTGAGGCTGTAAAGAAGTGTTTGGGGGAGCTCCAGATAACATTCTTAGGAAAGGTCACCATATGGTTTGTGGATTGCATAATAAGTAGGTAGTACTCAGACCTCAATTTAAGAAATATTGTGAAAGCAGTCCATTAGAGGATAATCCTATTAAATTCAGAGAGTTTGGTAGAATGGGGATTTGTAAAGGAATATAACATTCTAAGGGATGTTAAGTGTCTCTAAAAACACTGAATAAATCTAATAACAATAACTCCTTCCAATTTTGAGCTGTCTGTAGACACAAGTGCTTACATGTGTTTTTTTAATTACTGTCTGCAGAATTACCAGAAAATTCTACTTGCTGGAAGTTGCTGCCATCCTACCGGAACCAATGCTCTGGATTTTGCTTTCTGCTTCTCCCGGGACTGGCTCACAAGAGGGCAACTTTGTCATTGTTAGTTTTTGGTGACTGAGCCTAGGCCACTGTCATTTCCCATTAACTTCCTTTGCCCCTAATGGAACAGAGTATAACCCACAAACCTGAAATAGAAGCTTTCAAACATACTTGGAATAAATTTCTCAAATGTAGTTTGCAAACCACTTGCATCAGAAACATTTTTGTGTGTTTAAAAGCATTAGGCAAGCTGGGTGTGGTGGCACACGCCTATAATCCAGCACTCTGGAGAGGTTGAGGCAGGAGGAGCCTTTTGAGTTTGACACCAGCCTGGGCTACAAAGTTAAAAAGTCACCTCAAGGCCAGCCTGAGCTGCATAGGGATATCTTGTCTCAAAAATAATAATAATAATAATAATTAATAAAAATAAAAAACATAGAAACACACAGATCCAAATTCCACCTCACCATGATAAATCTAAATTCCCTAACAAGCACCTTAAATGATCCTCATGGATGCTAGTGATAGAGGGTAATCATCTAATGTTTCAGGAGGCAACTGAAAATCCAATCTTCACAGCAGCCTGCCAGACTGATGGCAAATATCTAAAATGCAGGTGTACAGAACGGTCTCAGATGCATGGACCAGTCCCTGAGGCAGCAAACTACACACCAAGTCTACCACTGAGAATTTGGCATTGGAGTAGACACAAAATTCAAGAAAGAGCCCCAAAGCTCAATGTTAGGTTTTTCCCTGGTGTGGCAGAGAAGCAAGGGCAGAAAAAGAAAAAAGAAAAAGGCCTTTATTGTGGGCATGGGAGGGCTGCAGAAGAGTGCCAGGT
>RJWM01032192.1:0-21689 GCA_004363535.1 Dasyprocta punctata | reverse complement strand
GTGATCCTCTTGCTTCAGCCTCAACAGTGCTGGGATTCCAGGTGTGAGCCACCACGCCCGGTTTATTTATTTATTTTTGAGAAGTCATTCCAAAGTGCTAGATTTATAGACCTGCCACACCGGCTCGTTGGACTGTGTTGAGCAGAAAATGCCACCTTTAACTTGCTGGATTCCTTCTCCGCCCACCCCCACCCTCCCACCACGCACCCGCCTCTGCGCACTGATCAGTTGCCTGACCTATACAGAGTGCTTCCTGCCGCCACCTCTACTCACCCTGCACCTGTCCCCAGGACCACACTGAAACCTGTTCTTTCCAAGGAGAGCGGGAGAGGCCGGCCAGCCCCTCCGTGCTGTTCAGGGCTCCGGTTTCAGCCCCAGCTTTGCCCCTCATTAGCTGTGTGAACACTCTGAGCTTCTGTTTCATCGCCTCTCAGATGGGGACAGCGACAGCACGGGCCCCACGGGGCTGCAGCGACAGGCACCGAGGACGAGGGTGCAAATCGCTCGGAGGTCGCTTGCTCCGCAGCGAACACACCCTGACCACAGCCAGGGTGATGGCTCTCAGTGAGTCCGACTACGGCTAGACCGAAAGAACCGGCCGGAGGGAAGGACACGATTACGGCGGCGCAGGACACAGCAGACCCTGCACCGACACTGATGACAGAGGAGGGATTCAGCCCATTTTTCCCAGTGCTTCTGCCGCGGGCAAATTCCAAGGGTCCGCGAGCGCGGGCTCGCGCTGAGCCAGCCTGCTCCAACCGCGGGCTTGCTCATCACTGCAGCGCCCTCTAGCGGCGCTGAGCCTTTCCGAGCGGGAAACGCAAACCGAAACAACCTCACCCATGTCAAAGGTCACTTCCAGCATCAGCTTTTAGTACTTTGTTTGCAAGACCCCGAATTCCCAAGTTGATTAAATGGAAACCGATCTGGTGTTGAATGGAACCAGTGTATTTAGTGATTAATATTCGATCGGGTTCTTACGGTTTGTGTCTAGACGTCCCGCGGCTGGATTGAGGGTTTGTGCTGCAGGGATCCAGGGTGTGATGCTAAGCTTGATTCTGCCTCAGTGCTGGGACTCAGGGTGTGAGTGCTATCTACCCCAAGGGCGGGCGGGCTGGGTGAAAGAAGGGGCAGAGAGGGGTGTGTCCGGGCTGTTCACTTGCTGTTCACTGCTTCTGTGCGAGGCCCCTCTGCCACGTGCCACCCTGCCTTGATTTAGCCGATTATGAACTGAAATCTCTACAAACTGAGCTAGAATAAACCCTCTCTTCTTACAACTTGAGGTGTCGGGTATTTTGTTTCAGCAAGGAGAAAAAGTAATTAGGACACAGGTCCTTTCAACAGTCCCTTCTGAATCTCAACCCTGTTTGGCTGTGACTACTATGCCCCAGAAATTGTTCATTAAAACATGTTAAAGCCTGCATGTGGCAGATATTGGGACGAACAGCCAGAAAAGGACAAATAAAGGTGGAAAATGGCCAGGTACCTGTGTGTGTGTGGGGGGACACTGCCTTTTAAAATGTACTGAAATAGATGTTGACTCCTTCTGGAATCGCCCTCATTTGGTGTTTTATGGTTTTGGGGGCAGTTTTGATTTTTCTGATATGAGATGAAACAAACTGTCTTAATTTCTTTTTTTTTAATTAATATGTGTTTGTGATGCACAATACTGATTCATCTTGGAGAATCAGTGCATTTACCTACTGTGTCTTCATCCTTTTTACTTCCTCTTCCCTTCCCTATCCTCCTATCCGCACTGTCCTCCACATTCCTTCCCCATCTCCTGAAAGTCTACCACCCTGTTTCCTATCATTTGTCTTTTATTTTACTTTTATTCATATTTTGGGTAATTCATGTAAGAGAAATCATGCAATCCTTAACTTTGTGGGTCTGGTGCATTTCACCTAGCATTATGACCCCAAAGTGCACTTGTTTCCCCCTAAATGGGTCATATTTACCTTTCCTTATGCCTGTAGTATTCCACTGTGTATGCATACCACATTTTCTCTATCTAGTCCTTTCTATGTCTTATTGGCCCCTTCTAGGATTTGGCACTGTGATTTGAGTTGCCATAAACATGAGTACTCATGTATCACTGTAGTAGGATGACTGTAATTCTTTTGGGAAGATTCTCAAAAGAGGTATATCTGGGTCAAATGGAATTTCTACTTTTAGTTTTTTGGGGATCTATGCACTGATTTCCATAGTAGATGGACTAGTTTACATTCCCAATAACAGTGTCAAATGATTCCTCTTTCTCCCCAATCATGCCAGCATGTGCTGTTGGAGTGCTTGATGATAGCCATTCTTTCTGGAGTAAGGGGGAATCTCAGTGTTGTTGTGATTTGAATTTCTCTAATGGCCAAAGATGTTGGACATTTTTTCACATACTTACTGGCTATTTGTACTTCTTCTTTTGAGAACTGTCTATTCCTTTTAATTGCCCATTTTTTGATTAGATCTTTTATTTTCAGAAGTTTGATTTTTCTGAGTTCTTTACATGTTCTACATGTTAGTCCTCTGTCTGAGGAACAGCTGGTAATAAATTTTTCCGATTCTGTGTGTTGCCTCTTGACTCTGCTGGTCGTTTCTTTCGCTGTGCCGAAACTTTTTAATTCGATATGATTCCACTTGTTGATACTTGGTGTTATTTCTTGCTCAATTGAATTCATACTGATTCTGTTAGAATAGAGCTGACATACCTACTGACATTTAAGAAAACCCTTTCTTATGGGCTGGGCCCCAAAGAGAAATATATTCTATTGCAGTCAAAAAATAAATGATTAAGAAAATGAAATTCAAAACTCATTTAAAAGCAACATTTTAAATTTGTTTTGTTTATTCACATTGTATGTCACTTATTTTCTGGATAATTTGACTTTTAAATACATGTACATTTTTTTAAAGCATACGTTACATATGCCAGTGAACATGATAATTTTTTGGCTTTTCTATAATTTTCAAATAAAGTTCATAATAAGGAAACTATTTGTCAGTTTCTATTATATTTTATAGAATATTGTCTGTGTGAAATTCTTTAGAAGTAAGAGACTCAAAGAACAGATTAATGTTCTGATATAAGGCCCTTACTTTGTTCGTTTTTATTTGATGGTTAGGTGAGGTTAAAAAATATATTTACCTCTTTGTACACAGCATGATTGTCTCTTACTTGGCCACTTACACTCTATGAAAACCTCTGTGAAGTCTAGTTGACAAGATAATGGACCTATCACAAGGAACCATTCAGGTTTGACAGAAATTTATAAATTCCTTCAGGTTAAATCAATCTAAAGGCTTCAAAATGAATTCGCAAAACTTTAAATTCTGCCTTGTAACAATTTTATTTGCTAGTAATAAATTAGAAATTCACTTCAAACACAAATGTCTTCAAAAAAGGACACCAGAATTGTCTTGAAGCCCTGGGTTCTGTTATTGGGAATCCTTCTCAATTTCTTTTTTAGGGTTTTTATTCAGGGTCATTTATATTCCTCTTATACCCTACAGTACAGAAATAACTAATTAAGAATATCTAAAATGTTCTGTTTTTAAGCTGATTTTTAAAATGTATTCTTTGTTATTTTATTTACTCATATATTCTTTATCCTATTCATGATTTAGCTTGTTTATTCCAGCTGGTCATCAATTTAAAGATGTTGATTCTCCATGGTAAGGTGGAGTCTAGTTAGGAGCTAGGAATGAAGTGGAACACACAATTCATTAAGAAATACTATAGGAATTATTTATAGGTTAAAAAAATGAAAAATTAGAATACCATCTGCATTTATAAAATATGATGATTTTTCTCTTCATCAAGTTGTATTGATTCAGTTATTATTTGCTTTATATTTAAACCTCTATTGACAATGTAACAGTCTTTCATAGGAAATTCTCTTAGCAAACGTTATACTTGTTTAATTGTTATTCCTTATCCTCAACTATTGGCCCAATAGTGAATATATAGTTTTTAATTATCTGAATTTAAATATTTCTACTTAAAACCACTATAAACCTATCTCCAATAAGAGATCAATTGGGCAACGCAGATTAAAACATAAACTTTAATGATGAACTGAAGAACCCATAATATCTGCATGTCTAATTTTGTCTCCAAAACGAGTAATGAAACTGTATGTGGTCTTCATCGAAAATGTATTAGGATCCGTTAGACATATACCTGCTCTAGGGAGTTTGAAGGGAGGGAGGTTTTGCGTTAGGGAGTTTCAAAACTTTGAAGGAGACACAAGAGGTATAACTATGAATTCTAAATTTTGCTGCTGAGTGTTTCTTCGTACCATTCAGTTTTACTCATATGCCATTTGTATCTTCTCCCTGTTGAGTGTTGGTGAGGGAAGAAGTTTGAGCCCCTTGGTCCCTTGGTTAATTATTATCTCAGCAGTTTGCTGCCACCTAGTGTCCTGGATAGAGTGTCAGCTTTCCCATCGGTGAGTGAAGGAGGAGCTGGACATCTCTCTGGAGAGCACAGAATAGCACAGCATGGGCCCAGTGATCTCATGGCATGATAGTCGGCTATCATTACCATGCGTCTTGCGTAGTGATAGTCAAGGATTTATTTGCTAGTAATAAATTAGAAATTTAGGAGGGGGGCTGGAAACACCTGCGTTTCCAAATTAAGTTTGAAAACCATCTTATCCATTTGCAGGCTCCTGACATTCAAACCCTGTGAAATCAATGATAAGAGTTCTCATGGCTCCAGTCCTACCAACTGAGTTTAAGTAACACAATCTCAAAAGGTATGGTAAAATTGTAGAGGGATTCACACTGACCTAGGTCTACCATTTTCAGGGATACTCTGGATATTTCTCCTTGCAGATAGGAAATTTCTCCTCATTTTGTCTAAAAAATTGTAGATCACCGCCACTGACATCTTCCATTTATTTCCAGCTGCGATTGCATCATGAATTACTTATGGAAGCCTAGTTGCTCTTCGGATCTGACAAACAGTGTTTGACATCCACTTTTCTCTCAGAGCCTGTTCCACTTATAGCTGTTCTGAAGAATGCATTTCATTTTAGGATCCGAACACAGTGCTATTACATAAAGTGTGATTGATAGGAGTTGAGGTGGGCAGAAGTTATCAAAAATCTGAAAACCAAGTGTTTGAAGAGAAGGCTTGTACTGTGATTAAGGAGGTGGGAGGGTAAAATTGCCTGCACTCTCTGGATGGTGCGTTGGCAGGACCAACCCGCACAGCCAATCCCTAGACCTGAGCCCAGCACCTCTGAGAACACTCGGATGCCATAATCAGAAGGGATCCCCATCGACCACTGATTTGGTCACAAGACAAGTCTTGTTTGATCATTTTCCTGTGTGTCTCACCAGATTAGAATATTTGAGCTCATGAAGAAATAACCTCAGCAACCTACGACCCAAAATAAGGAAAAAGAGAAGAGGCAAAAAACAGAGAGAGAGAGAGAGAGAGAGAGAGAGAGAGAGAGAGAGAGAGAGAGAAAATCAGCCTTTCTATTGTATACACTATCCACACCAACATCTCATTCACTTTTTATCCCTTCCCTTCCCTCCTTATTAATTTTCTCACAATTCCTACACTCACCCATTCTTCATCTCTGTCATATACACACATCTGCCACTACCCTCTTGTTTCTACAAAGAATATATGCTGGAGAATCACTCTCCTGGCAGCAGAATAAGTATTGAATCAGGCTAAAATCTGTAGTTGCAAAGTTCAGACACACTCATTTATCTTTTGGATTGATTGCTTAGAATGCTGGAGCACAATATAGAATATCTGTGAATGAAGCAAGAACAATGTTTGTCTTTAATTGTATAATTTTGCATGCTTTCATTTAAACAGTCTCATTTACCAGGTATAATCTCTAGCAGGGGCGAGACTATTTTTCTGCTTTGATGGTTGGGTTCTTGGCTATCTGAAGGAAGACTTGGATGTGGAGAAGAATTTACATGATCTTGTTAGCTCTGTCGTGTCCTCGGAAATGTGATCATATTCTAAATTAAGATAGTTCTATGGTTCCGTGACACTGGTGAGAAAAGTACTACTTGAATAATAAACCAAAATGCAAATTGCACATGTGTGTGGCTACACAGCCAGCCTTGGTATCCTTGGGAAGTTGGTTCCGATGTTCCACATGATGTCAAAGTCCATGGATGCACATTTCCTTCATATGAAATTGCATAGCAAGAGGCCTATACGCATCCTCCTGTATGCTTTATATCATCTCTCGATGACTTATAGTACCGAATACAATGTAAATGCTATGTCAATAGCTGCTATACTATATTGCTTACAGAATTAAGGTAAGAAAAATTTGTAATTCTTGGTAACAATAAGAAAAATTTGTATGTTCAGTACAGGTGTAATATTTTTCTCAAATACTTTTATCTCAATTTGATCGAATCCTTAGATACAGAATCCATGGATAGAAAGAGCCAATTGTACAAAAATATACACAGACATATAAGCACATATGCTACAGGGATTCTGAGATCAGAAACAAGAATCTTCAATTACATATTAGATAAGGAAAATCCCCTTATTTAAAAAGACATCTTGAAACACAAATTTACAGTGCAGAACTACAGTTGCCAATTACTAAAATGCATAATAAACATTGCAATAATAAAATGGTCTTTTAAAAAATATCTTCAGATACTGTATTATGTAAAAGAGGTGAAAAACACTTTTGTGCACTCTTTTTATCAGTATAATCAAAGGCTTTTTTCGTTTAGCCTTGTCTATTTAAGCGAAACAACCCATCAGTTGTAACGGTGACTCTACAGATCTGCTCTTGCCAGGATATTAAAACGAAACTTTTCTGCAAAGGATGGAAAACAAAAACCTTGAACAGAGGAAAGTGTACATTCCAAGCATGCTAGCTAATTTCCTGTATAATGAAAGTGCATGTCGACAATATGTGTTGTTGTTTTTTATCTTTAAAAAGGGAATAAGAAAAGATGCAAATGCATTTCCAACTTTTCTGGAATCCTGGTAGAAAATTCACTTAAGTAAACAGTAATTTTGCACAACTTTGCAAAGACTGTCAATAGTGCATGCTATTTTAAATGGCTAGAACTTTTTCTTCATACCTCCAGCAGTCTTACATTTTAATGAAACAGACTCAAAATAGCACAATGCATATTTCTAGGCTTTGATCATTAAAATTCTTCATCTGTGGACTGCTAGCCACAAATAACCAACTTGAGAAAACAAGCCCAACTAGATGGCTTTCTTGTTTCTTCTTACCATTTCTGGCTTTTTGAACCTTTTCCTCCCACTTACTGAAGCAAAGATAACCTAAAGAAAGATAAGCCAGCTGTTTGCTCAATCTTTCCAATCAGCCTGCATATACCAAACTAGGAGTTACCTTATTCCTTATTTCATCAAAAAGGGACTTAGTGACTTATCTGAACTTCTCCTGGAGGAGAGAAGTAGTATTGACCAGAATGACAAATTATAAACTTGTGAGTCAAGGCTGATAACACAGAAAGAACAGGAAATAACCATGAAGCTATTTACAGCTTGTTACACTGGCTAACATAAGAACACGTGTGTGTCTTACCTTGACAAAAGCTTCAACTCTGAAATTTCCATACCCGGGAGTAAATTTCATGGTGCTCTTGAACCAGGGAAGCAGTGTGGTATGTAGGTAGCAGGGGAATGACAGAGCTACTATACTGAAAGTTAATCCTACATTTGAATCTCCAAAAGGTCGTTTACCAGTTGAATTGCTTTGACAGTTTCCTAATGAGTGCGAACTGCTCAAATGTAAAATGGATATAAAATCATATTTCTACAGTACCATGTGAGAAATTGAAGATAATATGTAGAAAGTACCTAGACCATATCTTTAACCCTATTGAGAGCATTGTAGAAGTTGAAGTATAAAAGAAAGGAAGATGATCGTGTTGAAAACACAAGTAGAAAAAAGCCTGGACATTAGGATAAATCTAGGAACTCTTCAGCAAAAGCTTTACCTAAGATCATAGGAGTACCATGAGGCAGGGAAGTCAGATGGTGGAGGTTTTCAGAAGGGAGGACCCATCCAAGACTGGACTTGCTCTGCTAAAGTCTGTCTCCTGTTAGATTCATTTCTGAAAGGCACTGCAAAAAGTAGTACTCACAGGAAAAAATCCTCAATCTGCAGAAATCTTGCTTAATATCAACTTTGTGAACTTCAAGGCAGTCTTGGCAAACATGACGTTTCATCACCCATTTGGCTCATGGCACGTTGGCATGTTCAGAATTTTGTTTGTTATTCAGTCTAAATAAAACACATTTACTTGGAGATTGTTTTACTGCTTTATTGAATTGGAAAGCTAATCCTCCATCAGCATTATGCAGTTAAGGGTTTTTGTGGGAAGATAGCATTTTTGCCATTGATCCAAAGGTGGCTTTACCTTTGAAAGAAGGGCTGGAGTGAGGGCCCTCTCCGTAAGTTTTGGCAGAAGCCAGGCGCTTCAGTGCTGGGTCCTTTCTTCCTCAGCACAGCCGCTGTACAGATCAGCACCCTGGGTCTGTTCCAAGTCCATCACAGCATGGATTTGCAACTGTAGGTCAGAGACTTTCAACCTGCAGACGAGGTTGCTAGGAGCTGGGTAAGTGGATTTACTTTTTAAAACATCTACGAAGGAGTTTTTCATGAAAGTCACTGTATAAACCTTATTTAATTTTTTAGTTAGCTTGCCCAGATCTCTAAAAGTCTGCAAAAAATGTTTTAATGTATGCCAAAAAGTATGTTATGCTAGGTAAAAAGGCAATAGACAAAGTTTCAAAGCCTTGAAGAAAGGCAAAATGTTGCAAAATCCTACTAATACCCATTATATTGTGGTTAGATAAAAATTTTGGATAGGCAAAGATCTGTGCACAGTTCAGAAAAAGCACTTCCCTAAGAGAAAAAAAAACTGGTAAATTGAGTTTTATCAAAAATTTAAAATACCAGCATATCATAAGATCCATTCAGAAACTGAATAAATGTGCCACCTACTCAGAACCAAAATGCTTATAATACACATCTGGTAAAGGATGCAAAAGAACTTCTACAAATCACTAATTTTAAAAATGCAACAAATATTTGTGAAAGTTTTAGGTATACGTAACCCAGAAAAATATGTGGAAGTAAACATGAGATAAGATTAATAACACCAACAAGAATGAAAATGGGGGATGGAAATTTAGAGGAGGGAGGTGGGGATTTTAAAAATGTACTACGTAAAGTATCTCACAAGGTCACTGTGAATTGCATGTACTGCAAATATGTACTAATTAAAAAAAAAATAAGTGCACAAGTTCCTAACATCATTAGTTATATCAGTAAGATGCAATTTTAAATCAATAAAGTATCTTTTTCCACTTAGGTCAAAATTAAAAGGAGTCATGAAACCAGCTATTAGTAAAGATACACAGTATTTAAACCAGGTGTGGTGGTGCATGCCTGTAATCCCAGCACTTGGGAGGCTGAGGCCGAAGAATCACTGAGAGTTTGAGACGAGCCTGGGCTACAAAGTGAGTTCAAGGCCAGCCTGAAATGCATAGTGAAACCGTGTCTCAAAAAGACAAAACAAAACAAAACAAAACAAAACAAAACAAAAAAAAACCCCTCAAGATTTACAGCACCCGAAACTCTCAGATTATTGCTGGACTCACGTCGTAGGGTGCGTCGCTTTGGAGAACAGACTTCCAGCGTCCTCGTCTGCGGACGATCACGTGTAACTTGACAGGAAAACCCCCTGGAACATGCGTCCTTGGGTAATCCCGCCACTGTGCAGACGTCGCAGAGAGCATTTGCACAAACCGAGCAGGGCTCCTTCTAGATCAGTGTCTGCCCCGGCCTCGGTGCAGTCAAGAAATGTGTGAAATGTGAAATGCTTGTAGCCGCTGCCAGCGTCTCGAGGCAGAATGTCTTACAGCACAGTTTTATTTTTTATCAGTAGAGGAAGTTCACCCTAACACAGTTTAGCAAATACATAAACCAGCAGCATAATCATTTACTATCATTATCAAGCATGACGATTTGGATTTTTAAAATGTTTTTTATTGGTACGTGTTTGCAGTGCATAAAGATTACATTCATTGTGGGGAATTGGTACGTGTACCTAACACACCTTCATTCTTTTTTAGTCCCCTTTCCCTCCCACCTCTCCCTGGTCCCTTCAACTCTTACTCCCCTTCCCATTTGGAAAAGTTCTGTTTCCATTTTTCTTCAATTCTCTCTCTCTCTCTTCCCCTCTCTCTCTTTCATTTTTCCCTGCTCCCTCCATCTATTGTTCCCTTTCCCATTTTAAGAAAGATCTTGCTATTTCCTATTACCTATCTTTTATTTTGCTATTTATAAATGGCCCCTCAAAAGCTCACGTGTTGAAATCTGGGTCCCCAGTGGGGGCTGCTGTGAGGAGGTGGCATATCTCTAGGAGGCCGGCCTCCTTGGAGGAAGCAGGTCACTCAGGACATGCCCTGGAGGGTATCTCTGGTCCCCAGGCCCTTTGTCCCCCACTCCTTGCTTCCTGGTCACCATGAAGTAAGCAGCCTCCTGAGTCCTGTGCTACCTACCACACACACTCCCTCACACAAGTCCCAAAGCAATGGAGTCAGCCAGCTGGGGACTGAACACGGGCTTTGAAACCATGACCCACGGTTACCTCTAAACTTTTTTCCTCTAAGTTGATTTTCACAGGCATTTAGTCCAACAGCAGCAAGCTGACTAACACATTGGGTATTAGCACCACACACAGTCACACGCAGAGGGCTTGTGTACACCGGCACCACCACGAGGAAGCCAGGAATGCATTGTGCTGCACAGTGACGATGGCCTCACTCTGTGATGGGAAGTTTTCAGCTCCTCTGTAATCTTGGGAGATTGCCATCATACACATAGTTCTGGGTTGACTGAAACATCATTTTGAGACTCAGGACAGTACATATAAATAAGAAATGGTAACCTATGTCCACAATAAGATTGGCTTGTACAAACATAATCAGAGTGTCTTTGTTCACAATAATACAAACCTAAATAAGTCCCAGTACTTCATCTTGTAGCAAGAAAATGGGTATATGTGTTGTGGTGCACTCAAGTAACAGAGTAGTATTCAGTAGTGAAAAGAGAAGAACAATGGGGGCACACAAAGATCCGGATGAATCACAAGAGCTTCATGCTAAGGGGAAGAAGCTAGACACAAAAGACATACATGGTAGCCATGTTCAGTCCCCATACTTACATGAAGCCCAAATCAGGCAGTACTATATATGGTTATTGAAATCAGATAGTGACCAAGAAGAGAATTTGACAGGAAGGGAGTACAGAGCATTTTCTGGGGGGATGGAAATGCTCTAGATCTTGTTTTGGGTGGAGGTTATAAGAGATACACAAATGTCAAAACTCAATGACGTGAGCAAGTTCCATTTCTGATAGTTGCCAAGTAGATGAATTCAATCATAGATCACTGTAAACTCAGGACAAAATGTTAAAAACAACTGCTTGACACTACTGGAGAGAGAAAAATTTAGATTCTGGAAGGTGGGTGGGAGTTAGATAAACAAAGCAAAATGAGGTGAATTTCATGTCTATGTGGCTTTCGGCCTGAGGAGAAGCCGTGGTTTGTACCCTGTGGAGCAGCTAGAACTCAGATGTAAGTGGGCTGCCTTGAAGAAACTAGAAGTTGGGTTGCTAAGGCAGCTGGGAAGTAAGGCGATAATGAAAAAAAAATAAAAAGAAAGAGTGAGAGAGAGACTTAAAGACTGTGTCTACACTCTGCACAAGCCTTCTGTCATCTCCCGACTACACAGGCATGGGAAGGTGTCTAGCATCCGGCTGAGGCTGTAGAAAGTGAGCTGAAATTTCCTCTCTCTCCATCTGCATGCAAGGCAGGCTGCAGTTTGAGTCCAGCCAAGGTATGTGCCTGCTAGCACGAAAATAAGTATCTCTGCAGAAACATTATGGAGTCCAGGGTCTTTATAGCGTATCGTCTGTCCAGAATGTAATTCAAAATTGTTCAAAAAGGAAAAGCATCCCCACTCGAACAATAAAGGACTCCATGGAGACTGGCCCCAAGATTATCCAGATATCAGAACTAACAGGAAAAGAATGTAAAGCAACTGCTACAGCTGTCATATAGGAGAAAGAAAAACTGTGCTATAGGATGATTTAAAAAAAAGACAAGAAATGCAATAGAAGCATAAAAGCTAAGGGGGGAAAACAGAAATTCTGCAGCTGAGAAACTAAATACCTGAAACAAAAAAAAAATTGGGGTTAAACAGAAAAGAAATTGTACAATAAAGAATTACTAACTTTTAAGGCAGAGAGATAGAAATTATTCAATTTGAAGAATGCTGGGGGGAAAAAAGATTGAAAATAATTGAATAGGGCCTCAGCGATCATTGGAAATACCAAAATCTCTAACATACACAGAATATTTAGAGTTTAAAACAAGATGAAAGAGAAAATGATAGCCCCTAAAATATTTTATGAAATAATAGCCAAATATTTTTCATACAAGAAAAAGACAATAGATTCAAGAATCAAGAAGCTGAGCACATGCCTATAATCCCACCATTTGGGAGGCTGAGGCAGAAGGCTTTTCATGAGTTCAAGGGCAGCCTCAGCTACATAGTGAGTTCAAGGCAGCCTGAACTACATAGTAAAAGTCTGACTCAGAAAAAAAAAAAAGGAAAAAAAAAGCCTCAAGAAAATGTGTGTCTTGGTGAAAGGATATGGAGGAACACTGGATAATCCTTTCAGTTTTTTCTCTGAAAATTTTTACAAGAAATTTTTGAAAAATAACAAAAACTCATCAAAATAAATAATCAACATCTGTATATCTTATTGTATATTGATAATATTTCAACTTTTAAAAAGTACTCTAGTTCTAGACTAGAATATATTAGGTGCATATTCAAAGTTTAAGCATTAACTGTAAGGTGCGATATTCAACACTTCTATAATTTCTGCTTGGCATAGTTGAAGTGTAGCCCCTGGCAGGGGCATGGAGGATTGACATTATCTGATATGGAGTGCACTCATCTGTCCATCCATCAGTTCTCCTTGTGCTCAATAAAAGCTCTTTATTTTACCTCATGGATATATATACACATCTAGAGAGAAAGTTTCAAAACTCAAAGAAAGTAAAAATGGATCACAACACAGTGCCACGCCTTCCTTCCTATCATTTGCTGGTAACCTATACTTTATCAGCAAGAGTGTGCAGGAAAAGGATATACCAAAAGCCAATCCAAATTTTATTTAGGCAAATGATGATAAAGGGTCCACTTCATAAGTTTGGTTTCCTACTTCTATTATTAACTAGTTGCGTGATTGAAAGTTAAGTCCTTACATTTACTTGGAACTCAATTTCTTCCCTACAAGATCAACAGACAAAGAAAGAATGAGTCTCTTAGGTTTCTTCTGTGTCTGATATTTGTGATTACCACTGGGCCATTGGACAGGAGTGACAATTCTGTAACTCTAGGAATGCTTCTGCGATGCATGGCAAACCGAGTTTGCCTGAGACAATCTATCTGGCCAAAGTCAAGGGCAGAGTTTCATTTGGCCCTGTTTGAACCCGGAAGGTTTGAACATTTTCAAATAAGCATTGCCACTCTTAACAATTGTTCTTTAAAAAAAAAAAAAATGGAACTAACATTAACAACCAGGTGGGTTTTAAAAGATACAAAACTCCCCAAGGGAAAGGTAATGTGCTGCGACTAAGCTTGCACAGAACTGACATCATGTAGGGGGAAAGGGAAAAAACCACCTCCAATAAAATGTTATGCCTGTCCCTGTTTTCAATTTCCTCCCACACATCGACTGCTTCTGTTGAAACTTGTTATTGCTAAAGTACTTTTTTATGATAAAAATGAGCTACAGTTCTAAAAGAGACTGTTGGCACCCAAATTCAGCTGTGGTGTTAGAGGCAATTAAATTTTATTTGGAAATTTCTTTCCTGGGCATTTGATGATGTTATTGCTACTGTCAATGGGTCCTGAAAAAGGATGCTTTCTATTAATCATAAACATAGAAATATTACAAATAACATTTTGAGAAATTTCTGAAAATTAGAAATATTACATTAATCTTTGAGTAAAAAGATTATGTTCAAGCAGCACTAGCAGAAGAAACTCAAAAGACCTAGCTATTGGTAAAAAGAGGTACATGCTCAATTCCTAGTCAAAACATACAAGTCATTTCAAAAGGCTCATTTCCTAATTCAGGGTGTTTTAAATCCAGGAAGTTGTTTTCCCAGTAAACCTAAAACATAATCAGACATTAAAAAAATATTTTAAAGGGAACAAAAAATAAAAATAAAACCAAGTTTCAAAACAGGTTAGTAGGAGAGTTACGATGATTAATATATTGCATATTGTTGTAGTAGTTATTCAGAGTACAAGATATAGGCATAATATCTTGTCCAAACAATATTAGCACAATCCTTTCTTTTCAATGAACTAAGAGAACTAGCAGTATAACTATCTTAATTATTCAAACATTTTTGAACAATAAAACCAAAAGTCTGCAAGACCACAAAATTATGAAACCACAAAAAGTCCAGGTATGTACGTAGTCCGTGAATCCTCAAGTCCATGAACCTGTAGCATGAAAGACCATGAGAAGGACAGAATGAAGAAACACTGAGACTACAGGATTGTAAGAGAGCAAGTCTTAAGATTGCATAATATCTTCAAAATTATAAAGCTGTTAGTTTGTGATGGAATTATAGTTATTAGCTTATGACTGAGCTACAGCACCTGATTTATACTGCTTTATAGTAAAACGTATGATAAATACTTAAAGGTTCTGTGAATCAATTTGGAAATAACTATCCTGGATATTTTTGTCATTTTTTTTAAAAAAAAACCTTGTATAATCTTAATAGACTGAAATTATAGGAGGCATCTGACCTTATCTTCTTCACCCCTTTGCTCTTCAAAATCTTCCCATAGTATGAAGAACAAGAATCATAAGTTCTTTTTTTATTGCATTTTGAAACCCTGCCCACCACAAAATTGAGAGACAGAAAAAGAGTTGGAGAAGTAGTACAACTTAGCAGGATCTAAATTTTGCAGAAGGTAATATCAACCAGCAACAAGCCAACTGCCCTGCAAACACAGAGAAAGACTCAGGAATAGGAGGCATGGGATAATTTGAAAGATGGTCCAGAGATGGTGCAAAATGAAGTGGCTTTATAGGAAATATGTTTTAAGAAAAATTAGATACCTAGTGCTTCACTCCTTCCACACAACAGGACCACTTTTATTCCACTTCCACTATGGACTATGAACAGTAATTTCTTTAGAAAAGATAAAATCAGGGCCAGGAATATAGCTCAGCTGCATAAGTACATGCCTGGCAAGCACAAGTTCCTGAGTTCAATTCCCAGTACAAAAAAGAAAGAAAAGAAAAAAAGAAACTAAAAAAAAACTTTAAAAAGTCTAAGAGTTTCTATATTCAGAAACACAACATACAGACAAAGGTGGTATTAAAATACCGTGCTGCAATCAGGAAAAAATGTCTGCATACTACATAACTACTTTTTACCAATCCTTATAGACAGAATAACTATAGTCAGATTAATCATGCTACTAAGAAAGAGATTAGAGAATCTTTTCACTTTTCATGCATGCTTCTAGGAAAGAGATTAGAGAATCTCTTCTCTAGAGAAAGTGAACTGAACCAGAAAAAAAAAAACAGAGACTGATACTTTGGGGTTCTTTATCATATCGGGGAAGGCTAATTGCCATTGTAAATAAACCCAGAAAAAGGTAATAGTTTAAACACATTACAATGGTGTTTATTTCTCTTTCATATGAGATCATTTTTCTGAGGCTCATTTTCATTCCAGCCATAAATGAGTATATTAAGGTATTTCCATGAGCTAAGCCTGTAAATGGCAAAAATTACTTCGAACACACCATTACATGAAACTTTTAAGTGCAAAGGAGACTGGGGAATGGATTTTTGTGAGCAGCTGGAAGTTTTCACAATCAAACAGCTGTCTGATAACACGACGCAGAAGCTACTGAACAGGTAACGCCTATCTGCACAGAACCCGTGCCTGGTAAAATAGGACCAAATATCCATGAAACAAGAGAAGGTCACAATAAACCATAACAAAACTAGAAGGGATTCTTGGAAATTAAAAGTACTATGGCCAAAATGAAACATTCAAAAAATACTAAAACATAAAACCAAAATCTATGGGAAAGGGGAATAAACAGGAAATGGAAGAACAAAAAGAAAAGAAAGGAAAGGAGAAAAAGGGAAGGAAAAGTTATTTTTAAAAAAGATAAGATCATTGCAAAAGCAACATTGAAAACTTGAAGATGTGTCTTTAGACTTTGAATTTAAATGTATAATGAATAAAAAAGTATGAAGATAGAATAAGGAAAATTTCAGACATTCGAAGTTTCAAAAAATACATCTTCCATCAACATTTACTCGGGATATTAATAAAGGATGTGGCTTACCAACATAAGAAGGAAACCAACATGAAGATAGATAAACACAGGTTATAAAAATTAGAAAGTAAGAGGAGATAGCTGACATATAGTCTAAGAATGATAATAAAGGGATATTTCAGTGTGAAAATTGTACACCGAAGCCAGAGAAAAATAAGCATAAATGGAAAAATTGAACAGAAATCTGCAGAAGGAGCTGTCTCAAAACAAAGAGATTTATGATAAAAACAGATATTTTCATATGGAAATTTTTATTAAGAGGTAGCTAGCAGACTGAGTAAATAACATGGCAAGTATTAACCACGAGATCAACAAAAACTAAGCAAATAGAAAAACAAGACTACAAATTACAGGAAGAATGCAAAGTGACACCAGAAGAAATATCACAGTATACAATATGTAGTAAATAATATTTACAGACTCTATCAGTTACTTGTTGACATGTAACAAATCACCCCAAATTTAGAGTTTAAAACCATACAAGTTGTTACCTCACAATCTGTGGTTCTTGAATTCAGGCATGGGCTTAGCTGGGTCTTGTATAAGCACCACGATTTCACACAGGGTGTAATCAAACTATCGTCCCAGGTTCTGTTTTCTTTTGAAGTGTTCACTGGGGGAGAATCTGCTTTCCCTCTGGTCCGATGGTGGTTGGTGGCATTTGATCTCTCACAGGCTCTTGGGTAGAGTCCCAGGTTCTCATTGCTGGTCAGAGACCTTTTAGATCCCTGGGCTTATGTGCCCCCGATGTGACTGCTTTCTCAAAGCTGAGAAATCAATAAAGAGCATCTGCTAGCAGAAGTTGCATCTACTCAAATGCTACCATGTTCTATTGGTCACAAACAAGTGGATTATACCAACAAGTCACAAACAAAGAGTAGATTATACAAAGCCAACGACAGCAGGTGGGGACTGCTAGAGATCATCTTAGAGGCTGTGGAACATATGTCAAAATAATTTTTCAGTTTTTATAGACAAAACTGAATTTTACAGCTTGAAATAAAATGTGCTAGTGGATTCTACTGATAAGCTGGAGGGAAAGGAAAGGTAAATAACAAAATTAAAACTTCCCATCTACTGTGTAGGAAATCAGTAGACAATGTCCAGTAGGAAGTAAGAAATCCATAGGCAGTGGCTAAAGGATAGTAATGCAAACAAGTCATTTAGGAATAAGAAGTTAAATACCAACTGAAATCTCAAAATGTCAACAATGGTTAATTTTGGAAAGAGGATGTAGTAGAGGACTGTTACATTTTCAAATCACTTTGTATTAATTGTAACTTATTTTTAATGCAAGCAAATATTAATTAAATGGGTAGAGGATGTGATAGGACTCTGCTTTTCTTTGATATTGTTCTGGTATTGTTTTAGTATATACTGAAATATTAATAAATATTAATTAAATGAAAGGAAATGATGGAGAAAAAGTATTATTTTTCCCTAGTAGATAAACAATAAAAAATGTGCAGCTTTCCTTTGAGCAACAGCTAAATAAACCATGAAAATACATAAATGAATTTCATACCAAAAACCCAAAGCAGGATTTTTTTTTCTAAGTGAGACTAACTAAAGACTTGACATTTCCCAAATCAATCTAAATGGAGTGGATTTGATTGCTAAAGAAAATTCTTAATGTTGACCACATTAATTGGATTTTAGAGTTTTAAAAAAGCATTTTTATATGTTTTTACTTTGTGATTGTTTGCATCAGTGAAATTGATTTTTACCTTCTAAAATGTAAAACATGTTGTTACATATAGATTAACATTTCCAGCTTTCCTTTGTAGGCACAATAGCCTTTCTTTAAATTCTCTATTTGTGAATGTGTATGTGTTTTAAACTTGGACATTTACTCATGAGAGCATGACTTTTCTTGAACAGGACTACTTACTACATCTGTGAGAATAACTCCATCTTCAGTTGTAGTCATAAAATTGTTTTACTGTCTTCATATTTAAAACAAAATCTTTTCCTTAGACTGAAAAAAATATAATTTGCAGCCCTAATTTTTATCTACATGTCTTACCACAAAAAACTGTATAACAAGTTTCTTTTCTTTTTTGTGCATAGACATGTTAGATTTAGATCTAAAGTGTTTCCCCATGGTCTCATGTATTTGGAGGGTGATTGGACCATGCGGGTGCTGCGTTCAACAGTGGATTCATACATTGCTGAGTTCAGTAGCTCAATGTGTGGTCACGCAGCAGGGCCTGGCTGGAGTGAGTCACAGGGGCCTGGCCTGGAAGGCTACATTCCTGTCCCGGCTCCTCTCTTCTATTTCCTGGCTGCCATGGGGCAAGCAGCTTTCCTCCATCATGCCCTTCATCCCACCATAAGTTTCTGCTCTGGAGCCAGCTGACCATGAACTGAACCCACTGCAAACCGTGAGCCACAGTAAACCTCTACTTCTTTAAATTGTGGGTGTTGGTCATTTTGCCTCCAAGGTGGGAAAATGACTAATATAGACATTTACATAAAGATATCCAGAATAATTTATTTTCTTTTTTCTGGTGCAACTTTTGGTTATTCCTAAAGGCAACTGAAGGTATGGCTTTGTTATTTCAATGTTTTTATTTTGTTGGCATTTTTTTTTCATTTATCTTGGCCTAATTGATAATGGTGTACTCTTGAACTTAGGTTTAAATTTTCATTAAAAGACTGCAACCACGATGTCAGATTCTTACACTGCATACATTGAAAGCTAACCCATGAGGTACATAAGTAGAGTCCACTTATTTAAAGTAAAGTTGAGATGGAGTCTCTTGCCCAAAGTCATGTGTCTGTCTAATGTCAGAATTTAGAAAATGCCTCATCTGCTAGTCTACCCAATGTTCTTTCCACTTTGCATAAAAAATCACCAACATTTTTTCTGTTTAAAAAATGGATGTGAGTGACATATCATTTTTGTTTTTGTTATTATTTAAAAATAGCCTTTCATTTCTGAGGTAAGAGATTAAACACATATCCACACAACATTTACACCCAAAGATTTCTAGCAGTGTTATTCTTAATAGTCCACAAACGAGAACAACCTAAATGCCCATAAATTGATGAGAGTATAAACAAAGCATACTACATTCATTCAGTAGAATGTTATTCAACCAAGAAAGTGAATGAAGTACAATATCTATAGTATGTATAGTCATGAGTGAACCTTGACAACATAAGTTAAATGATCGAGGTGCAAAAGGCAATACCATTCCATCAATAAATATTTAAAACAGGAAGATTAAAGAAACAGAAAGTAGGGCTGGGGACATGGAGGAGTGTGTGCTAAGGATTGTGTGATTTCTTTCAGGGTTGATGATAATGGCCTTCAGTTGATGGTGGTGGTAGTCACGTATGCTATAAATACACTGAAGGCCATTGAATTGTACAGTATAAGTAGATTAATTTCCTGGCATATTAATTATACTCAATAAAGATGGAAAAAAACCATGTCTTTGTTGGTTGCTCTTTAAAAGAGACCTTAGATTCATATCATCAATTATTAAAATGAAAGAATCATGAACAACCATATACATAAACAATGAATGACAAAGAATAATAATAGAGTAGCTCATCAATAAAAATATACTTTTGCTTTTCTCTTCTTTATCTTTCTTATTAGATTCTCATTATAATCTATGCTAACAAGGAATTTGATTATCAGCGCCATCATATTGTGAGTCTGGAAATACTACGAGCAACTTATACTTTGAAAAGTAATGATTGCTCATGTCCGCAGTCCATTAAAGTCCAAAGAGATATCAAACAGTTGTTCTAATTATTCATTTACATTCAAGCTCAAGAGAGGAGGAAGAAGGAAAATATTTGCAATGAACTGGGAGAATTCTGGACATAATTTGAAACCAGAGTAAGGCAAGTTTTTGAACTATCACGAATACTGTGGTCTGATGATTTTCCAAACGATTCACTAGACTGACTACTGCTTTCTACTTTATTTCACGTGGCTTCCAAGACTCCCTCAGGCACACTACTTGCTTTATTCTTTTGTACCTGAGCTTGAAAAGTGAGTTTGTCTTTATTGCATATGCTTTTGGTGCTTGGCATCTGAAGACAGAAGAAAGCCAGGTCGTAACAGCATTTACACCAGGTGCAGTCAAGTGGATAATACCAACTCTTTTAAGTGTGACCTTTCTCCAGAGAACAAAGTGCTTTACAAATATTATCTGACTGAGCTCAGGACCCCAGCAGAGAAGCAAGGAGATATGACCTGGTAGTAAACTATTTCACACCTGAGGGAATCAAAGAAAAAGACTTTCCAACTGAGATGCAAGGACAGTTTAACTTCTTAACTACCAGAGGCAAATAGTTTAAGAAATAATTTCAGGAAGAATTCGTATTCTACATAATGAAGATGGCTGATACAGCTGGTAGAACTTGGTTGTATCCTCCTTAAATTTTAGCCGCTCCACGCACAAGGAATCAGGCTCTGCCAATGGTGCCTTGCTTAAGGAAGTTGCCTGTGAACAGTGCCTGAGCCTAGCGAGTTCTCAACACATGGTTGCTGCCTTAATTGCAGAAAACATGGCAGTGTTTCTTGGCACAAAAAACAGAAAAACTGTATAGTCACGGTTTGTGAGGCAAAGTAGCAATAATTGCCACTGTGACCATAATTGGAAGATGTAAGGAGCATGAGGGCCTTTGGAATGGGTTTGGGTTGTGTCTGCCCTAGAAGAGTTTGAAATTTTAAATACATATATTCATATATATGTGTGTGTGTGTGTGCGTGTGTGTGTATATATATATATGTATATACACATATATAAGCTAGCAATTATATAGCACATGCATAAGCACAGTATATGTGTATATGTGCATGTGTGTATATGCCACTCAAAAATAACAACTAAAAATGCAAGCAAGCCATTGAGTTTCGATTAAAACAATTGTTTAGTAATTGATTTAAACACATGGACTTTTTTTTCCCACATTATTCACTGGAATAATAAGAAAGTAGTAATTAAGTCTGTGTGCGGAGGTGCAGACCTACAATTCCAGCAGTTCTGGGAGGCTGTGGCAAGAGGGTCACAAGTTTGAGTTCAGCCTGGGCAGTTTAGTGATTTAAGAAGTCTCTGTCAAGAAGGGAAGAAAGAGCCGGGCGTGGTGGCACACGCCTTTAATCCCAGCACTCGGGAGGCTGAGGTAGGTGGAGCGTTGTGAGTTCGAGGCCGGGTTGGGCTACAACACAAGCGCAAGGCCGGCCTGAGCTACACAGTGTGACCCTGCCTCAAAAAACCAGGGC
>RJWM01032191.1:0-21664 GCA_004363535.1 Dasyprocta punctata | reverse complement strand
CGTTTTGTCTTTCGTTAAACCAGTCGTGCCTTGCGGGGTTGACAAGCGAGCTGTTTGGCGTGCGAGTTGGGCTTAGATTGGTTTTTTAAACATAAAAAGACGTGATCCCATTCCCGGAGATCCTGACCTGATTTCCCCGTGTGCATCCTGGGAATCTAAATTTTCTAAAGCTTCCCCGGTGGCACCAGTGTGTGGCCGTGGCGGAGACCACAGCACAAAGTGAAGCCAGTGTGTGAATGAGTGTGTGTCAGAAACACAGATTCTCAGGGTGCACGCCAGTCTTCCTGAGCCAGACCCTTGGGGGGTGGGGTCAGCACCTGCCTTTTAACAAGTTCTTCACTTGATTTGGGTGCATAATATAGTTGCTAACCACAGAGCACGTGTTATGTCGGAGCTCTCTTCCCTATTTAAAAAGTCGGCGACTCCCCAGTACTCAGGTGGCTGAGGCAGGAGGATTAGGAGTTCAAAGCCTGCTCAAGGACATTTGGATTATTTCTGCTGTTCGGGCGCTATGAATGATGATGCTGTCAACATTCCTACACCAGTTTCTGTGCGGGTGTTTGAGTTTATTTATGTTGACTTGCAGGGTTGTGTGACAAGTTTATGTTGACTGTGGAGGAAAGTCTCTGCCACGTTACATTTCCATCAGCAGTTTATCAGAGTTCTGGCTTCTCTGCTCAGGTGACACAATGCTGTCCCCAGTGGCAAGCACTGCGGTCCCGTATAGCACAGTGGTCCCAATCTCCTGCTGCAGTAGCGCCGTCATCTGTGTCACTTACCCATGTGCTGCGCTCCCCTGTGTGTTGCTCCTGTCACTTTAAACAGTTATCCCGAAGCTCAGTTAGTGTATTTTAGTTGATCATTTGTTTCTTCTGCAGTACACTTGCTCACTTTGGAATATAGATCTCGGTTTCTGACCCATTTCATTTTTCTCTGAAGGACTTCTTTCAGAACTTCCTGCAGAGCACATCTGCTAGCAGCGCGTCTCTGTTTCTGTTTGTCTCCTTCACTTTGAGAGGCCTCGCTGGATATTGAATTTTATGTGGGGGGGGGGCTTGCACTGTGAACACTTTGTGTGTATGACCTCACTTTCTGGTTGCCTGACTCATTTCTGAGGTGATGCTGGGATTCTGGTCCTGACCCCTCTCTCTAAGGTACAGTGTTTACTCTCTGCCATTTTTTCATGAATTCATGACGCTTTGTTTGCATGGTCCTTTCTGAAATTGTCCCACAGTTCTTGTGTGTTCTGATCTGTTCTTTTCAGGGTTACTTTGATTCCCAGTCTTTCTTCCTTTTGCATTTCAGTTTGGAGATTTCTGTCATCCTACCGTGGGGCTCCCTGTCCTCCCTCAGCAGCACTGAGTCTATGCTGGAACCTCAGAAGGAAGGCACTTTTCTTTTTGGCACCAGTGTCACCAGCTTCTAGCATTTCTCTTTGATGCTGAGTGTTCGTCTGTCTGCTTCCGTCACCCGTCGGTTCTTGCATGCTGTCTCTTTTCTCCACTCGAGCCCTTCACGTGTTAATCATAGCTGTGTTAACACTGAACACACTTATCCCGTCATCCTTGCCAGTTCTGCAGCAGTTCTGGAAAACCTCTTTGGTGAGTGTCTTTATGAGGTGTGATCAAAAACGCAGTGAATGCTTTGGAAATCAAAGCATTTAGAGCTTCACTGGTCTGCTCCTTGGCAGGTTCAGAACATCTGTGTATCTCTTTCCTACTATGGGATTCTAGTTTGGGACACGTTTTCCACTATTTTTTAAGGAATATAAAGACTCACTTTTTCATTAGCTCATTAAAATAGCTAGTTGGCATTTTAGGGATAAGGCCTTGAGTGTATTTGATTTATAGTTTTAGATTAAAATATCATTTAGTGTTGTTAATGGAAAATAAAGAGCTTTGGCAAACAGTGATATCAGGTCTTGTTTTTGAACAGAGGTGTGTGCACGCGCGCGCGCATATACACACACACGCACTGTACCTGGACTTGGAACCTCAGATGGGACAGCTGCATTGTATCCTCCCTGTGTCTCTGCTGTTTCCCACCAGCAGGCTCCAACCTTCACAGCAGCCGGCCGGGCCCCCCACCCTCTTGCCTGGTTGGGTGGCACTGCCAGCGTCTTTCTTTTTGCCGCCACTTCCTGGGTGCCGCACACACCACCTCTTGTCACCGTGCCTGCTCTGCAGCAGCGCCGGCAGGGTGATGGGGCTGTGTCCCTGCCCTCCACCTGATCGCATTGGGCTGTACCCACTGAGGTCCAGGCAGGTCGCTAAGCAGCAGACAGGAAGCTGGCGGGCAATGCCCCAGCACCCCCACTCAGCCCTGGCCAGGAGGAAGGCAGGATTAAGGCTGCAGGTGTGGTTTTGGTCTCCTGGTTTTTCTGAATGTTTGTGTGAAATTGATTCCATTCAGCATGGAAGTGGAAACGTACTCTTTATCAACCCTGTCCTAGCTAAGCAGAATGCTTCTCTGGGCCACGTTCCTCGGTGGTTGGCCCAGATGTGCTGTGATTGCTCATACCTGAGGTTGCAGGGGACACAGCTGAGATCCCCGGAGACCCAGGAATCTCCTGGGGCTGTTCCTTGTCTCTCACTCTTCTGGCTGGGCCGTGTGACACAGAGGGACCTCCTCCATCTGCTGCGCTGTCTGAGGGCGATGCTGTCTCAGATCCTCACGATGGGAGGAGACAGCGGGACCACCTTTCTCCTCTCCCGGTCCTGTGGACGCTGAAGAAGTGTGGGCAGGAGCGAGGAGCGCCTCACCTGGTTCCCACCACGGCCAGCAGACACACGCGGGCCACTCACTGCCAGGTCGTCACTCGCGGTGCCCTGCCGTTGCCGCCGGTCCCGTGTCCACTACAGCAAGAGCGGGAGCGTGGGCGTCGTGGATCTCTGTGCATCCCTCACTCTGGTGCTGGGACACTGGCCAGCGACTGCAGCGTCCTCTCTCCTTCTTTCCACACGTCTGCGGCCGCCTGCCGGTCCCCTACGCGGCAGGTATGGCGGCCAGGGCTCCAGAGCACCCTGTCTGGTGGGTGGCTCTCTGTGACACAGCTCTGTGATATTAAGTAATCTGCAGGTAGCATCTGAGTGCCCTGGTGGCACCAAAGGACGTGTGACCATTTTCTCAGGGTGGCCTGGGCTCCATGATGGTGATGTGGTTGGAGGACACACGTGTCTTCTCGCCGCCAAGAACTGGACTGGGTTTGCAGAAGGATGTGGGTTCCTGTGAGTTAAGTTGCTGTCACCGAGGTCCCCTGATGCGACTGTGCTTGCAGGCCCTGTGAGGGCGCTCAGCCCTGGGTCGGCAGCCTTGCCCCCCTGCTGGACTTGAAGAAAGCCCAGGAGCTGGGTGTTCACCGGTGTCTGTGTTACAAACGGAACTTGACACCCAGGTCGGGCGCGCACATCGATTTTCAGCTCCAAAACCACATGCTTCATGTCACAGAGCTGTTTCGCAGCAGGGTCCCCGGTGGGACTGGCGTGTGGTGGGCAGGGGAAGGATGGCCGGGACTTCTCAGCCACCCCTGCCTGGGGACCCTGAGCCTCCCACAGAGGCTCCGGAAAGGCAGGCTGCTGAGGGAAAGGATGCCCGCCGAGCAGTGCCCACACCTCAGAGGGCTCAGAGGCGCACTGTTTGGCCTGGCAACCTGAAAAAGGGGTTTGTTCTCCAGCTCGTTCGCTCTTGTTTTCTTGAGGAAAGGCATCACGATGTGGCCCAGGCTGGCCTGGAACTTGCAGTGATCCTCCTGCCTCAACTTCCCGGAGTGGTGGAGTGACAGGCTCATTCTGTGCTTCCTGGTTTGCTAGGGCACGGCGGGAAACGGGTGGCCTGTGTAGTGTGCCACAGTGTGGCATCTGGAAGTGCAAGCTCAAAGGCGCCCTGCTCACACATCGGGACGGAGCCCCGTCTTCTCATTCTCCGCGCAGGCCGCCTCGCCTGCTTTCCTGCTCCTTCCCTTCTGTTGTGTCCTGCTCTGCTTTTTCCTAGCAAAGTTTTCTCCTTTTGCAATTCTGCAGCTCTTGTCAGGGGGTGCACGTGGGATTAATAGGCTTTTAGATTTTTATTTTCCGAGTTTGCAGTATGTAATGATCGCCTGCATCGTGGGGAGCTGGCGCAGGCACCTGCAGGTCTCAGTTCTTCCCGCCCCCCTTCCCCTCTCTCTGCCCGCCCTGCTGCCCATCGGGGAGAGATCCCTCTCCCTGTCGCCTGCTCTCCAGCTTGTGTTTTGCTCTCTAGCTTGTTTATACTTTGGGTTCTCATGTAAGAGGAGCACACGCTGTTTAAACGCGCATGTCTGATTTCCTTCACTTAACACGACGGCCTCTCGCGAGGACTGCACGCTCTGTACGCCCAGCGCAAGTGAAAATGCAGATTCCTTTGTTGACAAACTTCAGAACTTCCGGGCTGTGACCGAAGAGCACTCACCAAAGCTGCATCTGTGTCAGCAGCCGAATCAGGACCCAGCAGGAGCCCAACACGTCCTGCTGGGCGCTGGAAGAAGCTATTCCGGGCATGTGCCCTTCTGTGAGTGTCCACAATGAATCCTGCTTCCGTAGCGCTTTTCCAGGGTGAAAAATACATTCATTGAAGACAGGACCCTTTTATATTTCTTAAGATAGGGTCTCGCTACATAGCCCAGGGTGGCCTTGAACTCCCAGAATTCCTCCTGCTTCAGCCTCCCGAGTGCTGGAATTGTAAGGTTGCCCCACTCCACCTGGGAAGATCCTTTACTTTAAAGATGAGAAATCTTAGACTGAGAGAGATCAACTAGAAAGAGACAAACATGATCTAAACACAGGACTCCGATTCTCTGGAAAGAATACAGCTTTTTAAAAAATTAACCAAGATGATAAGAAAGCTGTATTCAGCATCTAATGAAGCAAAAATGATCATCTCATGAGCGGCTTCCTGGACTGCCCGCTTATTTGAACCTTAGCAGTAAAGAGCAAGCGAGTAACAGTAACAGCCGCATCGGTGCTGCAGAAAGCATTACTTTGGAAAGTTAGGAATCGTGGACCACCTCACCAGTGTGTAGGAGAAAGTGACGTTTCCCAGTGAATTTTCTCGTGGGAGAAGTAACCTCCTTTAATCTTTAGTGGGCTACTTGGGAAGATTTTGTAGCTAAAACATATCCCATTGTTTTAATTATGCGACTGATGAAATGATCAGTGACCGAGTTGTTGGTTAAAAGCACACCCAGGCTTCTTCCGCAGTCCACCTTCTCTGAGAGGTGGCGCCCTGTGCCCCTGGCCTGCACAGTGGGACTTAGGAACCTGCTCCGGCTGACCGAGCGTGGAAAGCAGAAGTGGTGGTATGTGACCTTGGTGCCTCTGTCATCAAGGGGGCAGTGGTCTTCGTCTTGGTCCCTTTTTCTTTGGGTCCCCTGATGTCAGGGAAGCCAGCTGCCGAATCACAAGGAGTGGCTCAGCGTACAAAACTAAGGAACCAGGTCCCCAGCCAACAGCCTGGGCGTGAACCAGGGGTCAGGCTCCCTATCCCCAGGGGACTGCAGGCCCAGGGGTCCCGGGAGCAACCCAGGCCAAGGCCAAGCCTCCGAAGGCTTTTTCTCAGGAAACTCTGAGATGGTAGAACTTTCGCAGTACTAGGGCTTGAACCCAGAGCCTTCACACTGAGCTATATCCCCAGCACTTTTTTATTTTGAGACAGGATTTCTAAGTCACTAAATTGTCCAGGCTGTGTATTTGAAGTCTTTTCAATTGTAGGGTGATTTATTATACAGTAGTAAGTAACCAGCACAGGTGGTATCCTGGGTGCCAATAAACTCTGATCAAATTATTCAGAATCAAATTGAGTTTAAAGAGCATATTTTCATTTTGGAAAGGAAAGCAGAGCTGGAGCCAGGCATGGTGGTGCACACCTGTAATCCCAGCACTCTGTGAGGCCGAGGCAGGAGGCTGGCAAACCCAGGTCCGGAGGGGATACCTGAGATTCGAGTGCAGCCTCCAGCGACCACCGAGGTTCCTGAACAGTCTCACAGTCCCTCACCTGAGCGCCCTGGATCTCAACAGACTCATTTCATGCCTGCTGAGAGCTGAGAGCCCGGAACAGTTGGATTTCAGCAAAGCTGTTGCTTAGCAATGAGAAGCAGTGTAATGAACCTGCTCCTTGGCAGACCACGCCAGGCCTCCCTGTGTAGCTATTGTCTGTCTGCAGTGCTGACTTTGAAACTGTAATTATCATTTTCGCAGGACATTGAAGCTGGCTTCAGTGGCATGCCGCTCCTCGCCTGGCAGTGGGCTGCCCAGGGGCCTGGGCTGGCCCAGTTTGAGGCTTCTGGCAGAAATGCCAGACTTAGCATCCTGAGATAAGGTAGACCTTTTACGACAAAGCTGGAAAGAAACTAGCAGATTCCTCACGGTGGTAAAACAGGTGGTTTGTACTTGCTCTGTACTGACTTGGAGGTTCTGGGACCAGAAACTTGGCTTCCCTTCCATGGTGTCATAACTGAAAAGCGGGCTGGTGCTTTCAGGGGAGGTGTGAATTCCAGAAAGCCAAAGGGGGTGGGTATGCGGCACCGCCCCGATGGGGAGGCTCCTGGGGACGCCAGCCGCAGAGGTGTTCCAACCACGTGGGATGCACAGACCAGTTGTGCTGCCGTCAGAAGGGTTCGGAGTCTCCGCCTGAAACCCTTCCCCACTCTGCTGTGGACTGTGCTAAGCTCACAGGATTTTGCTTAGGTGTCAAGGGTGTGAGTCTTAGGGGCGCCCAGGGCCACGGAAGGCGCGTGGAGAGGGAGAAGGAAGCCCGGGCTGGGTGCGGCTCAGCGTGCAGGGCTCGGCTCCTGTGCCCTGGGGTCCAGCACCAGGAAAAGGAGAAGAAAAAAGAAAAAGAAAAGGGAGAGGGTGGGAAGGACGAGAGAGAGCGGGAGATGGGGAGCCCCAGGGCGCTGCTCCTGTGCCTTGAGAACTGACCTGCTAGGGAGGAGATTAGACGGTTACAAGGCCAACGCCGGGGACCCACACGGGGACTGCAGCGTGCTGTCTGTAATCCGTCATAATAGGCCCGCTCGCTCAACCCTGGACTTAAAGACCAAGAGAAAATGTCACATTAGTAAAAGGATGAGGCTCTGTGCAGACCCAGAAAGAAAGGTTCGTAGAATTTCAGACACTCTTCCAATTCGTCAGCTTTCTCCGGCAGCAGATGAGTTTTTTGAATAACTTTTTTGAGTCCCTAACTGCAGCGCATAGCGTTTATACTTCTGGGGTGCAGCTGATGTTCGCAGGGATGTAACACATCTGAACTCCCTTTTTCATGGTCTACCCCACCTCTCTCCCACCTCCCCATGTCCTGCTCCTCTTGCTTCTTGAGAAAGATCTGTTTTCCTGTTGTAGACCCTTTCTTCTGCTTTTTATTTATATTTTGGATTTCGCATGTAAGAGAAAATATGCAAAAGTACATTCACCCCGGATCTCCAGGGTCTTTGTGGGCGCACACTTCCTGGCTCATGGAGCCCTTGGAGAGACCGGGCTCGTGTTCGGTTAAGAGGAGGCTCTGTCTGTCATACGGCACTGAGTGTCGCCCAGATTTCTACCCTGGCACCCCAAGGAGAGGTGATGAAAGACTTAGGTTGAAGCAAATGATATTTCACTGGTTTCAAATTCAGAAGTTAATTTAAAAAAATCAGGAGTTAATCACCCATGTTCCACCTCCTGTCCACAGTTTTTCTTTTGTTGGCTTCTAATTTTCAAGATCATGTACACAATTCACAATTAATTAAAAACAGCAGAACATCTCCGTGCAGGTAAGCCTTCATCTGACAGATAGTGGCATCTGCCAGGGACTCCCCTGCAAAGTCTGCGGTCCTCGTGCCTGCAGATCACATGTGAAACCCGCCACGGCCCCTTGGGGACAGGCAGCGAACGCAGTCTCCACTCAGGGTAGCATCTCCTGCCACCTTCCCTGCTGCGGGGTTACAGATCAGCCCGGGGTGTTCCTCTGTTCCTTTTTCTGTGCTAGTGCTGTGGATTTATGAAGCTGGAATCCTACACCTGACGTCCACGAACTGCCCCGTGCTTTTGAAGCCCTTGAATAAGGAGTGGCAGGGGCGGTGTCCATCCTGCAGGGACAGCAGGGGAGGGGACGGCACGTGTCCCCCGCTTCTGGTGTGCAGAGGAGGCTCGGCAAGGGTAACGCTCCTTGCTCAACAGCCACTGTGTGTCCCAAGCCAGACTCGAGCCCAGTGCTCTTGGTTCCTTTTGGTAAGTGGATTCTCAGAGCCCTGCGCTTCTGATTTTCCCAGGGACAGTGAGCAGTTCATGGTATGCTCTTGCCATCTAACAGTTTGCATCACTGACCAGCTTCAAGTGGGAGCCTCAGCTTCCTGCCCACTTGCTTTCTGGAGGTAGGAAGTTTCAAGGTCTGTTTTTCATCCCTGGCTGCTTCTGTGTGTGCCAGGCGTGGGTGTAACCTCCTGGCAGGGTTCAGGGCTCAGCACCCAGGTGCTTGAGAAGGGATCTCACAATGCGGTGGGCACACGCAGAACATGTTTAACAGCGTCGACCTCTTTCCTCGTTCTCATAAATACTTCTCCAGATAAACAGGGAAGAGAGCTCTCCCTGCCGGGGAAGGAACCTCTGTGAAAGAAACTCATGGACCTGGTTTTATTTAGTTTGTCATTGAAAAATCCGCTTGTCTCCGGGTCCCTTGGAATACATCCCACATATTCAATGTCCTTTAGCAATGGCCCAGCTGAGCCGCTTCTCATTCTCCAAGTCTGTGGCCCTGTCCAGTTTTCACTTCCAAGCAGCTTTATGGAAATACAGTTCACAGCCACCCAGTGCACTGACGTGAAGCGTGGTCAGTGGTCCCGCCCCGCCTTCCTTGGTGAACCTCCAAGCTTGAGTTTTGGGTCCTACCTGGCAAGCACTTCACTCAGGCTCTGCAGTACACTCAGGGCATCAGCTCTTGGCCTCAGCTCTGCGGCCCAGGTGGAAGACGGAATTAAGAAGCCTGTGTTAGTCCGCTTTCCTGTCACTGGGGCATAATACTTGAGACTCTAAACTTAAAGGAGGAGAGGTTTCATTTGGCTCACGGTTTTAGGGTTTCAGTCCATGGTTGACTGGCTCCAAGGAGGAAACAGCATGGTGGAAAGGCCTGGAGGAGGAAAGCTGCTCATCTCATGGGAGGCAGGGAGTGGAGAGAAGGGAGGAGAGAGGGAGGGAGCACCCTGCCAGGCAAAGACCCTGGCACATTTAATAGTGAAGTCACCCACTGATGAGCACAGTGCCCCATGATCCAGTCACTTTCCAAAAGCCCCCCTCTAAATATATAAGACTGGGGGGATATTCTCCACCTCAACCATAACAAAGCTCTCTTGCCCTAAGTGGTCATCAGGCCAGTCCTGGGATTTGTGCTTCTGTTCTCATTGCCACTGAGGATGGGAGAGAGGGGCTGTGTGTCCCTCCCAAGGTCAGCACTTGCTGGCCGAGTGCCCTGTGACTGCTGGTGTCCTGTGATCTGCAGTGGGGAGGGAAGCTATCAGGCAGCCAGGCCAGGGGGCCCCCATGGAGAGGGGCTGTCTGTGTGGACCCTCAAGACTGACTGTCCAAGGAGTCACTGTGAAAGAGTGACCACAACAAACCCATGTCCCAATCCTGCTATTTGTCTTGGTGTAAGTGAGGGTAATGATTATACCTAAGTCACAGGTGGTGGTGAGGACTGAATGAGGGACCCCTGTGCCATTCTCAGCCCAACACGAGGAGCCGTCTAGGTGCTCGGCGCTGTGGCTGTCAGCTGCTCTCCCCCATGCGATTGGGAAGATTCTCTACAGTGGGGACACTCGTGTTCCTCACTGGATTTCCGCGTCTCTGGACAGACTGAGTGCTAAACTGATAACTGTGCCTCCCCCATCACCCATTCCTCCCCTCTGTCTCTTCCTGACTTATTTATGAGGATGCAGTGTGCATGCACACACACACACACACGCACACACACACCTGTTACATCAGCAAGAATTAGCAAAATAACTGGCAAAAAAAAAAAAACCCCAAAAAAACCAGCATTCACTGTAATTTTAGGGACAAACCACAGCCCCAGAGATCACTTTTCACAGTGAATCTGTGCTGTGCCGTGGTGTCCACGATCGCTGACCCTGTGCGTAATGACAGATAATTGGGACCACAATGCCCAGGGTGGTGCTGCAAGGTTTTGCAGGTAATAATGGCGGGGAGTACTTAGGACCTGCAGTGGGGCTCGCTGGGAAGGTGAAGGACTCTGAGAGATGTGAGCGTGGACATTTCTGATGGTCTGTGTACAGGGCATGGTGCAGAAGCCACGAGGACCATCACACGGTGAGTCTGAGCCCTGGAACTGAGTGAGTAACGCGACAGTGATCTCAGTTCACAGTTAGCTAAGTGCTGGGCATCGGCAGGGCATCTGAGTGGGAGATCAGAGACGGGACGGCAATGTTCGGGGCTGAGCTGCCCAGCCGTTTCCCTCTGGAGAAGCGTCTCCGCTGCGCCACTGCCTCCCGCCCCTCGTAGGGCATGGGCAAATCCCCAGCCAAGCTGCAAATCAGAGCATCCTGGGTCCATCCTGGAGAGATCCCCAAAAGACAGAGGCATTGGTCCAGGGGAACTTGAATGGTATCTTGGTAACAAAAGTTATGGTCGTCTCCTCCTGACCTGGAAGTGCCTCGCATCACAGTGCATGTGTGCTCTGCACATTGTTGCCATTGTCAAGGACAGCACCGTCTGGTGTGGCTTTGCCGCTGGGGCATTAGCTGTATTTTTCGGTGGGTTGAGGGACCAGCTCTGTGCACGTTTAGTGTACAACTTTGGGCTCCAGGCTGACCAGTCACTAGCTCTTCTGGACACCAGTTTCCTGATCACCAAGAAAGGTAGTGCAAACAGCACCAGCTAGGTTAGGGCCTTAAGAGCTACCTTCGTTACAGCACGGCAGTGCTGCAGTGGAAAGGCGCCCTATGAGGACAGCTTTGTAGCGTGAGCTGCTGTGCAGCTAATGGTGCCCCGGACTTTGTCTCAGTCACTTTGCTGTCACTGGGACACAGCACCTGATACCTGCAACTTACAGGTTTATTTTGGCTCACGGTTTCAGCCGTCTCAGTCTGTGTGTGGTTGGCTGGCTCCGAGGCAGAAACAGCATGGTGGCAGGACCTGGGGGAGGAGCCTGCTCACGTCATGGTGGCCAGAAAGCAGAGAGAGAGGGGAGGAGCCGGGAAGGGAGACACAGTGCACCTCTCCAGGTGACAGCCCAGTGACCACCTCCAAACAGAACCCCTCGTGATGGCACAGGCAGCTGGTGGACTCAGTAGTGGACACACCCACAGGTGAGCACAGCATCCGCATTATCCAATCACCTTCCAGAAGCCTGTCGTGGAGCACATGAGAGTCTGGGGACGTCCTAGATCTGTACCATCCCAGACCTCTCCACAGCTGCTCTGCCCACCAGTGCCCTCTGCTGGCCGGCTGACCCGTGCCGGAAGAGATGGTTCTGTTGGGTAGGGAGGATTCCAACACCCAAAAGCCAGGAAGACTAGGATCAAGGAAAGTGTTCTCAGGATGCCCGCATGTCTCCCAGCGCAGTTGTGGCATTTTCTTGCCCGAGGATTCCCTGAGAGCTGTGCGAGTGGACCGTGGTTCCAGCTGCCGTGCCTGGCATTCCTGGGCCCATTTTGCAGGGCTGGATGCAGCTGCTGCCTTATCATGTGAATGTGTTTTGGAGGAGTTCTCGGTACGGTTCAATTCAGTTCCGGAATTTTAGCCTTGATACTTTTTCTATTTATTCATTTATGCTCAGTTTTCCATCAGAAGGATCTTGAGAACTAAGGCAAATCTAGGGAAAAGACAGACATTTTTGGTTCAAATTCAAATATAGATGATGGGTATTAACCTTAGCCTTTGGACAGTTTTTGCTAATAATTTGAAGTTGCTACCAATGACTGCTGTTGAAGTATGGTTTAACACACTTTGTCAGAGTATGGTTTAACATATTTGAGAAGAGAGGACAGTCGAAGTTTTTCTTTATTCTTTCAATTTAGGTAGGTGTTTTAGGTAGCGTGCTACCCGCTCCCCACTAGAAGGCTGTCAAATTCAGGAACAGCAGTGAGTTTACTTACCCAAAGTGATAGATCTAGGTAGTATCATTTACCACAACTTCATAAATGGGGATGGGGGAGCAAGGAGCTTGAGAAATTTTTTTCCCCAAAAAGCAGTGATAAAAACTGGACAGCTATTTGTAGAATTCTAAAACCAACTAGAAGTGCACAAGCACAAGTCTTGGACCCGGGTAGAAACCCTAGGCGGTACACGTAGGTAGGTGTGTAAGGAGAGGCCAGGTTACAGAACTGCACGGCAGTTCCAGAGTTCGACTTGGCGCCAGGGCGGTGTCTGCAAACTCCATTGTTCAGATTTCCAAGCAATGCAGGAAAGACTGGACCCTGGGCTGCTCCGTGCCAGAGCTGGGGTTCATGCTGGCCGGGACAGGGACCACTGACCAGGGCAAAGTGCAGTCCAGGTGCTCCACATCCCCCAGTCAGGGCAAAGAAAGGGCGTGGAGGGAGCTGCAGGTCCCTGCAACAAACAACACACAAGGGATAAATTTCTAGGACGACGCAAGTGACCTTACTCTCTGGCCTAACTAAGCACTGAATAATGGCAGCTTTTAAAAAATCATCGTAATGTTTCAAGTTTGAAAATGATGCCTTCAGTGTAGTCTGTTTCCCAGGCCTCTGCAAGTGGGGTAAGGCGGAGTTACTGGCTCAAGGTGGGGGCGTGAGCACAAAGGCCGAGTGTTCTGGCTGAGTATCTGCCCCTGGGCTTAGCGCAGTGCTCTACAGCTTCCCTAGGCCCCAGCCAAGAGGCTGGTTTCCTCTTGGAAAGTTATTTTCCTCATCGCATATGTATGTGTTCACTGTGATTCTTACGGTCTCTGCCCTTGAAACTGGGCCAAGCTTGTTGAAGAACCTAGGAGAGCTTCATGACATCTACAAATCAATGCGGTTCATTAGTTTGTTTTTATATTCACTAAATACTTGACTTGATTTGGGAGGAAGTGAGTTCTTCAGTTATCTGATAGCCCTTTGAGTCATTTCTAGGCGTTGGGTCACTTCTTGGGAAGTAAACAGAAAATGCTTTTAGAATTTGTGGTTCTGAAGAAAGGAGTCTTCCCCATGTGATGAACAGATGCAGGAGCGATGGGATTCTCGGGGCTCCAGATGCTTTGGTCCCCGTTATGCACGTTGGCCTGGTCCAGAGTGTGGGTTCTGGAGGGGGACAGGCTGAGACCGTTCTGTGGGGCTCACAGACCCAGCGAGGTGAGACAGGAGATGGGGATTCACGAGGCTCCCAGATTCACTGCCAGCCTCTGGGGGCGATCTGCGATGGAAGTCTGCAAGTCAAGCATGGGCAGTCTCCCCACCGAGACGACACAGGTAGACTCTGTCAGGCTCTGTGAAGACTGGGAGGCAGGCAGGGCCTCCCCAGCCGCCTACGTGGGGCACGCCGGGGTGGGCTGGGACCCTCGCTTGTGGCGTGCGCGTTTCCCTGAGGCTGAGGGCTTTGCAGCCATGCAGACGTCTCTCTGCAGAGAGTGCCTTCCAGTACCTCGAGTCTTGTGGTTCCAGACCCTGGGGAGGAGGCAGAGGGAGGAGAAATGTGGTAGATTCCAGGGCAGGGAGCTTCCAGGAAATGAGCCAGGCTGTGGTAGTGTGTTCCTCCACAGAGGGAGGGCAAGGAAAAGATCTGGGATTTAACAACTAAAGCAATTAAATAGCATGACTAAGTCACTAGTGTGTATGCCTCGGTGTATGGGTTTGATCCTGTACCCCCCAAAGTCTCATGTAATCATGGCACGGACAGGGCTGAGTCTGGCGTTTGTGATTGGTTTGTTGTCTAGCGCTGGGGTCGGTGGTGTGAGTGCTGCACCCACCCAGGGGTGGAACTGACATACAGTGTAGGGGCGAGAGGAAGGTGTGTCTTGCTCTCTCTCTCTGTCTCTCTCTCTCTCTCTCTCTGTCTCTCTCTGTCTCTCTCACCCTTTGGCCTTGCTGTTTGGCAGCCATCATGAATGGCTATCCCACCACACCACACTGCCTTGGAGCCAACTGAGTATGGACTGAAACTTCCAAGAACTGTAAGGAATAAACCTTTCCTTCCCTAATTTTGGACATCAGGTATTTTATCTCAGCAACGAGTGAAAAGTAACCAAGACATGGTGGGTATACGAGAGGTGACCAGGTATGTGGTGAATGTTTAAATTTAAAACATAATACAGTAAAAGGCACATTGCCATGAATCCTCCTCAAAATAATTCCTTCTCTCTTTGAATGCACTCATCCCGTCATCCTTGCTACTGTCTGCAGCAGCTCTGGAGTCCTCTTTCCTGAGGGTCTTTATGAGGTGTGATCAGAAACACAGTGAATTCTGCTGCCGAACACCATCCTACAGAAAGACAGGACGCTCTGTCCTGGTCCACCTTATTTACTGGATCTGGCACTGTGCTGTCTGGGTCTTCCCTAAAGTCAGAGTGACCTCACACAGCGAACATTTTGAATCAACTCCGGAGTGACTGCACATGGCAACCAGCAGAGCCGTGTCCCAGAGTGTGCCCAGATAATGCAGTTTTCTGTGCAGATGGTTAAAAAAAATTTAAACATACAACATATTTTTCAATCACTCCTTGTAGATATCATGGATTATTTTTCTTTCTTCTGTTGTTAGTGTATTCTGTTTATTATTGCATGATTTATTAAAATCGTCTCTCCCTCTGAGCAGTGTTTTTTACCTGTCCTTGCTTACTGCTGTCCCAGATCTTGTAAAAATAATTGGCACAATAATTAACATACCTCTAATCCCAGCACTCTGGGAGGCTGAGGCAGGAAGATCTCAAATTTGAGCCCAGCCCGGGCAACTAAAATCCTCTTCTTTGGCTTCATGATACATCCCTTCTTTTGTGGCCCCCTGCATCCCTGCTCAGCCCTGTGCACACCCAGGCATTCACAATTTTTTTTTTTTTTTTGGTACTGGGAATTGAACTCAGGACCTCGTGCTGGCAAGACAGACACTTTGCCGCTGAGCCAAGTCCCCGGCCCACATGTACAATTTCATACACACATTAACGACCTTTCCTGATGAGCAGCTGCCACTCACGCTCCGCCCATTCCCAGGGGAGCAGCATTTCTAGACGCGCGCGGGGCTGGGTTGGAAGAGACACAGCCGGCCTTGGAAATCATTGTGACTTTGGCCTCGGGGGAGGATGACAGCGGACAGAGACCCTGCCACCTTTGCAGTGGAGCAGAAAAGAAAATGACCAGGAAACGTAGCGTTTGTCCCTTGTTCCCTGGTGCCCTGCAGATCAGCCTTTCTAAAGCATTTGGGCTTCTCAGGCCTCTCTGGGTAGCACTGGCTCTGCTGTCCAGAACCTCTGACCAAGACGATGATGTTTCTTGAGTTTTTGACAAGATTGCTGTGCTTCAGTTTTCCAGCTGGCTGGAGTCGTTGTCTCCCATAACCCTGTGTCTCCTTTCGGTTTCCCGTCTGTTTCCTGCCCGCTCAGCCTGTCTTCTTGAAGTCATTTCAGCTTACTCATGCTGTGGCCTCCTGGCTCACCATCCCCTCAGAAGCCACCCACGCAGGGCCCCCAGCAGAGTGCCTGTCACCTTTCTGCAGTGGCACAGAGGTGACCCTGGGAACGGAGGTCCCCGGCGACTACCAGGGACAGCCGGCTGCTTCTCCTGGCCGATCTGCTCGGGTCATGCATTCCCGTGAGAAGAGCCTGCGTCTTAGAGCGGCTTGAGGTCAGCATTACCAAGTGCACGTCTGCAGCACCGAGCAAGTGCGCTGTCACGGGGAGCTGCTGCTTGGATACAGCGCATCTCCAACCTTATTTCCCCTGCTTCTCTCCTTTCTCCCCGCCCCCTCCATCTCTTGGTCCCCTCCTCATTTGCAAAAGCTCGGTCTCCTTGTTTCTTCTTAGCTGTCTTGCATTTAGTTCTTTAACTCGTTTATACTCAGGGTTTCTCCTCTCAGAGAACCCGTGCGCCATTTGGCCCTCTGCCCTGCTTCGTCACTTAGCGTTAGGGTCTCACAGGCACCCATCTTCCCACACGTGATGCCGAGCTGTGATCTGGCCACGAGTCCTGGCTCTGACTGTCCCATCTGTGACCTCAGGTAGCTGCTGGACTTCTCCCAGCCTCAGTTTCCTCTTCTCTAACAGCTCCTGGGATTGTGAGAATTAACCAAGGTGATTCACAGAGGTTCTTAATCAGTTCTGTTTTAAATTCAGTGTTTAATCTTCCTTCTAAGAATCTTGAAGCAGATGTCTTTTTAAAAACTCCATAAAACAGCTCTGTTGACAGTCTTAGTTACTGATGTAATTGAAAAAAGGCTGGCAAAGACCCTGATTTTCCCATTCTTCGTGTATTTTTAATCACAGAGAACGAGAGGCTGGCTAAGCTTCTTTCCCTCAGTCTACACGGATGTGTTTCTGTTTCTTTTTTTTTGTGTGTGTGTGTGTGTGTGTGGTTTCTTTTTTTTGTGTGTGTGTGTTTCTGTTTCTTGCTGCAGCTAATTTGCTCTTGGAGAAAAGCTCAGGTTAACCTGAATGAGAGAAATTTAAAAACGGAAGGATAAGCACCACGTTCGTAAAGGTGGAAACAGAGGAACAGGTCGCCCTGGTGCACGACCCCACGCTGTGTCCCCTGCTGACCTTAAGCTTGGAGTGGCCACTTGCCCCTCATCCCAGCTGCCAGCACAGCCATGAATCCCGAGGAGGCCGACTGAGCAGGATGGGTGGCTTACTAGAGAGAAACCCGTCTCTCTTCAGTGGGGTGGGTAGCGAGAAGGCCCGCTTCTCCCCCGGGTGGCCGGAGAGAGCTGTAAGACCAGCATAGCCATCCTCTTGTCCGGCCACCTGGAAATGCTGGCAGAGTTACAGTGTTGAAGAGAAGTAGAGGTGTCACCGCGTGCCTCTCCCCAGTCAGATGGACGCTAACTCTGCTGCTGTCTTCCTAGATGGAGAGTAGTGATTTCATCTCTACTGTAAACTCGTTTGATTTGAGGTTTCCGTGTCTTGCAAACTAACGGTTGCAAAGTTATAATCCACTGATAACCCATAGAAATGGAGACCCCTGAAAGCATCAGCAGGTCACCACCCCAAATGCCACCCTCAGTGATTGCCCCCAAGAACGAGTGTGTCAAGTGGGGTTTGGAATCCTATTCCCACCCTGTGCAGGGCAGTGGGACAGCCAGTGTTCTGTGTGTGCTTACCTGGCGTTTTGTTCATTTCTCTAGCTGTGTGACCTCAAACAAGTTATTTCACTTCTGCTGCCGACTTCTGTTTAAATGCAAAAATTGAGGTTAATATTTAAATTTAAATATAAATACTGTCCAAGCAGTACTGTTAGATAGTGGCTTGCAAGGATGATATCTGGCAAGACGTGGGAGGTTGTTGCTGTGATCACACAGCTTTAAAGACTGTGGAAGATGGGGAGACAGATCAAGCATTCTTTGGGTATGTTAGATATTGTTCATAGGTCCTCAGTCATTAGCGATTCAGAGAATTGAGACGTGTTTCCCTCTGTAGTCAAGGACCTGCTCGTGTTGATGAAGCCACTCACACGGTCGTTCGGGAAGGAAATTCAGAGCTTGATGTCCATGTGTCTTTACCACTTGGACATATCCTTGTAATCAGATGCCGTCAAGAGTATACAGTACAGGCTGCTGGGCTGAGGGGATGGATAGAGAAAACCAGCTAAAGGTGGGATATAATTGTGGCAAATAATGTTCTATTGAGTGTCCAGCACTAGTTTCTGTTTTATAGGAATGACTGATCTCTAGGCAGGGTGGTACTGTTCTTCTGTAAGTGCAGAAACTGGGTCACAGACAGGTTGGTAATTTGTCCCCACACTGAATCTCTGGCCTGACCTGGCCTGCAGCCAGGGCCACTTGAGGGGTGAGGTCCAAGGGGTGTCTCTGAGGTCTCCCTTGCCTGGTTCACGGTGTCTCCCCAGCCCTTGGAAGGCTGTGCCTGCCTGCAGTGGATCATTTACTCTGTGTCACCTTTATGCTAGATGTGGATTGATCCAGCCCTGCTGACTGAGAGGCACGGCTGAAGACCATTTATGTAAGTGCTTGCTTAATTCTCAAGAAAATTCCAAGCCTGGAGAGTGGCAGACAGAGTGAACTGTGAGCCGCAGAGAGATGTCTGCGAGTGTACCAAGCTGTGATCTTAGAAATAAACAGAGAGTACTGTTGTTCAAATCAGTTAAGAGAAACAGCCAAGCAGTAGTAGCCAATCCTAAAGTGGTAACTGCAGTTGAGATTTGAATTTATGGGTATACTGGAAATTTGATAAAGAAAACTCCTTCCATGGTCTTTAAGCTTGTGACACGGAGTCATTTGGAGAGCAGTAGAAATGCCCTTCTATTTGATGGCCTGTCTTTCAATGCAGATGTCCCCGGCCCCTTGTGGACTGAGGCATGGATGGACCAGTACCCGTAGAAGCCATAGCTCTCATACCAAGTCTTTCATCATTTCCTGTTGATTTCCAGCTTTCCATTTTCCCTTCCCCATTTCCACCTCTCACTCAACTCAGTCTGTTGCCTTCTCAGTAATTATCTATCTGTCCACGTACCTGTCTGTCTATCTGTCTGGCAAGGCACCTCTACCCCATCCACTTTTTCAGTATTTCAAGAGTCTTCAACTTTCATCCTTCAGCAAAATCCTAGCTGCTGCTTCTTCTCCAGCTCTGACTCCAGTAGAGGCCTCTGCCCTACTTTGATTAACCAACCTTTCAATAAATTTAAGTCACTTCCCACCCTCTTCATCTAGTGTTTCATTAGATGTAGCAAAGTAGTTCTTCTCGTTGGTGGTTCCAAAGGGATCTTCGTGTTGGGACACTCTTATTTCAGTGTGTCTAGCTGTGATTCCTGGACCTGTAGATCTATGTCTTTCATCAAGGGTTGAAAAAATCCTTTCCCTATATTGCCTCTTTGGGGTGTTTGTTTGTTTGCTCATTTTGTTTTCTTTTTAAAAAACCTTTTGCTAACAATCTTACTTAATATACATTGAAAATTGTAAGTTTTTCATCCATGTCTTAATATGGAGAAAAAAAATCTTCTCTTTTCTATTTTCCTTATCTAGCTCTTTTTGCTGCATTTGGGATAATTTTGTTAGATCCATTTTTTAAAAACACATTTCCAGTTTACTCATTCTTTATTCAGTGGGGCCAAATTTGTGCTTATTTCTCTTTTGGGCCTTGATTTGCAACTTAAAAATTGTCAAGAATAATTGAACAAATAAGTTTATTTCAGTTTTCTTACTTGCTACCTACAGCAGGTAGGAAGATCTGTGTGGTTCTTATAAAATCTCTTAAAATACTTGTTATTCTTTGGTCATGTTTTCAATGCCCACTTTTATATCTTTCATCTTTGTAAACATCCTAATTTTAGGATATTTAAACTAGAGCTGTTTAACAGTTGTAGTAGTTGAGATTCTTGGCAGTGGTGGAGCTGTGGGGGTGTCTGACCCTGTTTTGACTGATCCTTGCTCAGGATGGATGGTGTGTGTTTTAATGTTGGATTTTTCTTCAGGGACTTTTAATTGTTTAGTCTGAGTTTGAGTCCAACATGAGTGGCCTATGGCCACCAGTTCTCGGGAGAGGTTTTTTCCCTACCATTCCCACTGAGGTTTTTTTCATGAGGAAGGGGCTTGTTGGAGACGAAACCTAGGACCTTGTCCATGCTAGCGAGTGCTCGACCACTGAGCTACACCTGCAGCCCAGACAAGGTTCCCAGTTGTCTCCTTTGTATGGGAATTGCTGGGGACCGAGGCTGGGGACCTTCCTTTCCTGCGTGGCACCCGGCTTCCCTTCCAAGGCCTGGTTCTGGCTTTCCAATTCTTCTTCTTCTGTTTGACTCTGGAGAATTCATTTCTCTGTTGAGGATTCAGCTGACCATTTTGAATGTTGTTTGTTATATTTAACTCTAAGTTTTCGATAAATAAACAGTTTTTCAAGATCTCTAGTTTGCCAAGAGCACATGATCACATTCTCTGAGGAAACTCAAATGTTTCCTGGTGGGCGGCAGAACCTGGCCGTGCTCGAGGAGGAGGGAGAAGGGCTGTGCCTTTCAGAAGTGCAGCAGTTTTGTCCAACTCACGCTCAATCTCTGAGGACTGTTCTCACAGTCATCACTCAGCCATCTGAGAGTCATTGCTTACTCAGTTAAGTTTATACTGTCCGGGATTTCATTCATTCATTTAGCAAATATATATCACATGTTATCTGCCACACAGACGCTCTGGCCCAGCAAAAAAATGAACGAGATCCTGTCATCGTGGAGGACACAAATATTGATCAGGTTATCACATCTATAAATACGAAATTGCCAGGAAGTGAGTGGGTGCGGTGTCAGGAGACATGTGATGGGCAGTGTGTCCAGCCGAGCTGGGAAAGGCTCGTCTGAGGCTGAGACCTGGGAAGCAAAAGCGAGTAACTTTCCCGGAGTAGGAAGGAGCCCAGCGATTGTTCTGCCTGTGAAGCAGTAAGTACAGAAGCCCCAGGGCCATGAGGGTGGAGAGACGGAGAGAAATGGAAGAGAGTGGATCCAGAAAAGCCTGAGAGAAACTTAAGAGCAAACCACGGAAGACCTGCAGGCCGTGTTAAGGAGCTTCGTACTTATCAGCAGAGCCATGGGAAGCCCTTAAACAGTGGAACCCCGCGTCCCGTTTGCCCTGTGGAAAGATCTTTCTGATGCCGGTGAGGAGAACAGACCTGAGCAGGCAGGAGTGAGCGTGGAGATGGGCTGGGAGCCACCGCGGTGGACCAGGTGGACCGGGTGGACCAGGTGGACCGGGTGGACCGGATGGACCGGGTGGACCGGGTGGACCGGGTGGACCAGGTGGACCGGGTGAGGGTTGCTGGTAGCTCACCCCCAATTTGGGCTGCAGACAGAAAGGCATAGACAGACGCGCGACTGACTTAGCAGGTAAAATCCTTGGGGAGCAGCGGAGAGCTGGGACAATACCGAAGGCCCAGGCCTGTGTGACTGGGTGGACGTGTGATCGCTTTCCTGGAATAGGGAGCACGAGAAGAGGACAAAATTCGGTGGAAAGGCTGTGGGTTTCTTTTGGAACATGCTGAGCTGGAGGGGTGTTAGAGACACAGCAGAGGAGGATGGCCAGAGGGATTGGGCCTGCAGGTCTGCAACGTGAGTGTGTCACGTGCTCACCGGTGACAGTTCAAGGGGTGGGGCTCGAGCACCTTCCTGGGGACGGGACAGCGTGTGCCTGGCTGTAGGAGCGTGGAGGTTACTGATGACTTTCCTGGGTGCTGTCTTGGTAGTGTGATGGCGCAGGAGAGTTGGAACAGGACGTAGAGATGGTAGGAGAGGAGGAAATGAATCAGTCCAGACAACTCTTTCAAGAAGTATTAACCTTTTACATTGATTTACTCAAATTGATTGAATCTAGATTGGACCAGGGGCCTCGCGCATGGCGATGTGTGCTGTACCCCTGAGCCACACCCCTAGCCAAAGAAGTGTTAATTCTTAAAAGGAAGTGTACCATTTAATTACGATTGGGTGGCCGAAGTTTATGAAACGGTGAGTCAGTGGGCATGGAAATGATTCTTGGTAGTGAAGAGAGCAGAGGCCCAGAGAAGGTGGGGAGCCCCTGCACCAGGC
>RJWM01032190.1:0-21687 GCA_004363535.1 Dasyprocta punctata | reverse complement strand
TACTAACTCAGTTCTGGCTTCGGCCTCAGATGGAAAAGCTACGTCTGTTTCCATCTGTCAATGCAAACAGAACGAAAGTCACCAACATTGGTTAATTGCCTTGCTGGTGCATGGAGGTTCCATGAATCCCGAAGTCATTAGCCAGTGCTGGGATTAAAGTTGCTGACCTACAGTCTCTCCAGAAAACCAAGTGGGATGCTTAATTTAATTGACCTGATTTTAAAAAACAATTTCTGCGATGACACTCATGGAAATAGGCCACTAGCAGAGAGACTTTGGGGACAAATAAAAATTCAAATGCCTGAAGACCTCTCACCCTCAACAGGTCCACCACCATTGTGACCCTTATTTCCTTAGGCTCACTCCCTCAGGTGCTAACTCTTCCCCCAAGAGAACCCCCTTTGACCGAGCAAGAACAGAAAATCCAGTATGAGTTTCACTTACAGTTAGAGGTAAAGGGCAGAGCTAGACGGAGACACACGAGAACCTTACCCCCTCTGACCTGTCTCCAATCTAGTACCCAACATGAATGTCCTAAAACACACACTCTTTGATTCATTATGCTTCTTAAAACCTTCAGGAATGTTTCACAGCTTTGGGGATGAATTCAGAATCCTTAATGTGGCTTCTAGGGCCCTTTAGAACCAACCTTCTCCAGTCTCATATAACCTACACGCTGTGCTTCAGCCTCTGTAAATGCCTTTCACTTGTCTCTGAAGTACCCTTCACACCACATCATTGCATCTAGGAAAGGAGCCTTGAGTGCACCAGGCATCCCAACAAGGAGGTACCTGAAGCCGCACAAAACTCCATGGCTTCACATTTCACTTCGGAACCTATATTATTTCTTGAGGCTGATGTAACACAGGACCACAAACTTGTTGGCTTAAAATTATAGAAATGTATTTGTGTATAATTCTGGAAGTCAGAAATCTGAAATCAAGTTGTAAGTGGGACCACACTCGTTTCTGGCGTTCCTTGGGTTGTGTCTGCACCACTCTGATCCAGTCTATGCCTCCGTCTCCATATGGCCTCCTCCCTTTCCTCCTTTCTTTGTCATTTATAAAGTTATTTACCAGTAGATTCAAGATCCACCCAAAAAGGTTAGATGATTTCATCCTGAGATTCTTAATTACATCTATAAAGACTCTTTCTCCTGTACTGTCACATTTACAGGCTGCAGGATTTGGACATGAACATATCTTTCTAGGACCTGATCGTAAAAGAGTAAACTGGGGGTTACTTGTGCAAAAGACATTTCTGGAAATACAAACTGCAGATGAGGAATAGCAGTGGTTGAGGGAGGTGACAAGAAAGACAAACGTGCCAGCCAATTTGTCCTTTAAAATGCACCCCAGCTTTGCCCTCAAACCCAGCAGTCCTCCACCCCCAAGGAAACCTGAAAATGACCAGAAGTAGATCAGAGATTGGGACCTGAGCACCCTATCTCTTCTTTCTATGAAATTGGGATCCCACAACACAACCCTTTCACCATCAGCCTTGCTCCAGTTGCTCTGAGATCCCACATCATTCAGCCTATCTTGCAAGCCTAAGAGAAGGAGCTAAGAAAGGGAAAGACTATGAGACTGGATTTGAGTCCTGGCTCTGCCACTTCCTGCTTGTTATCTCCCAGTGCTGCCAGGGTAAACTGAGCATGAGCCCTGTGCACAGCACATTATGGGGGCCTGAAAGCACTGTCTCCTCATTGCCTCTAAAAGTTTCCTGTTCCTTCTGTCCCTATCCAGGGAGAACAATTCTGCATTGTCCCATCCTGCAGATATGGGCTGATGAGGTTTAAAAAGGTAGATGATCACGAGAGGAAGGGAGCTTAATAGACTTCCACTTAAACAGCATCAGACAAGCTCAGGTGAAGACTCCTCCTCTTCTACTCTCCAGGACCAAGCAATGTTTCAGTCCCTGCCATCCTGCATTATGCAATGTTTTAACTCTCTGTCATTCCTCATCTAATAAATGGAGCCATTAGGTGAAAGCCGGCCACTCCTTTGGCATCTTAGCGTGCTTTTCACTTCTCTCCTGGTTGCAGTGTAGGATATGATTTCTCTCATCTAATCTCAGGCTGGAACAAGACATGGCTGTCTGGGTCACATTCTTGGTATGGAAAAGTCTAGCAAAGCTCCTATCTTTCCAGGATGACAGGTGCCTAAGATCCCAAAAGATATTTGTAAACAAAGAGATGAAAGAGGATCAGTGAAAACAAACAAACTGAATTGGGGGTGCGAGTCCCCTGACATCCCTCCATCATCCCCCACCCCATTCACTACCCTGTACTGGGAAGCGTCACAGAATGTGGAGGTGGCTGGCATTTGGAGTAATTGTGCATTCTGGGAAGTGACTGTAAAATGTTGCCAGGCAGATGGAAGGAGTCCTGCAACATTTATAAGTCTTGGGGAGGACTGTGCTCCTTTTGACTTGAGATGTCACATTGCCAACCACTCTGTGGCTGACACCCTGACCCCACCCAGATCATCACATTTGCCAAAATATTGTTAGCTAGAGAGTTTTGGTTTGTTGTTTGTTGTTTGTTTGTTTGTTTGTTTTTGCCATCTTTATGTGCCCTAGAGTCTCAGGATGCACAGTGACTCAGGATGCACAGTGATACATTGTGTCCAGCCCAGGTGACACAATGTATCTTTCTTCAAGGAAACTCTCATCTGAACCAGTGGTTCTCAACTGAGGACAATTCTGCCACCCCATCCTCCCACCAGGGACATTTGAAAATGTCAGCAGTCATTTGGGTTGTCGTAATTGGAGAGAATTGCTACTGGCATCTGGTGGGTACAGACCAGGGATACTGCTAACCATCTTATAATGCATATGACAGACTTCGTGTCAAAGAAATGTCCAGCGAAAATTGTTTACAGGCTGAGAGACTGAGAAACCCTGGCCTGAATGCTTTACCCACAACAGTGCAGAAAGATGTCTTGGAGTTGATGGAGTCCCTGCAGCCCCAGAGGTCATACCCTGCCATTGCAGGCTTCTGGGTGAACCTGTTTTCCCTTCCAGCAATGAGTCCACCCCTCTCTCCCACCCCCAGCCCCACCCTCTTGGGGACAGCACTCATGTGGCTAAGATGAAAGGCTGGTGCCGCAGGCCCCCATGCCAACTCGCCACTTGATTGCTTTTAATTAATTCTGCTTGATTACAGCACATGGGAGTCGCATCTGAGAGATAGGACAGGCTCTTTATATTCTGTCTTCATTAAAAAGTTTGGATCTGGAAGCTTTTTCAAAGAGCTATGTGTCTCCTTTACTTTTGTGTCATTTTTAATTGAGGAGGGCACAGGGAGATGTGCCGAGCTGTGCTGAGCAGAGACTTTGCAAATGAAAGATGGAGTGTCTGAGGCCTCTTGTGGGGAAAAGGCAGCTAGCCTGAGATCAAGGAATCTGGAACAGATAGCCAGGATACAGCCAGTCCACTGTGGCTGAAGGAGAGGTGGGAGGAGAGAAGGGGCCACCAGCATCACTTTCAGTCCATTACGAACAATGCAAGACATGGGACAAAGAGCTGACATACTTCACATAGTGTAAAGAACTCTAAGGGATGGACTCAGTGATTGCACAACAGTGATAATGGAAAAGGGAAGGAGAGGTTGGATCAATCACCACACCTCGTCTGTGACCCTCTTTTCCAGCAAGACGACCAAACTTCCTCAGGGAAAGCTTGCCCTACTTCTCCATGCAGATTGATCACTCTTGCTTGTCTACTCCTTCAGTGCATGGTCATCTCCCCAGGAAAGCACTACGCTGTCGCAGCTATCTATCACTGTGTAACAAGTTACCCCAAAGCTTAGCGTCTTAGAACAACAAACATTTTTTATCTCATAGTTTCTGTGCATCAGGAATCTAGGTGCTGCAAGGAGCCCTAGCATGGGTGTCAGTGGGCCTCAGTGGAGTCTCCAAGATCACTCCTGTGGCTGTTGGCAGGCCTCAGGTCCCACTGGCTATTGGGCCAACAGCAGTTTCTTGCCACAAGGGCTTCTCCTTAGAAGGGCTCACCTATGGCAGTAGGCTTTCCTCACAGGAAATGAGTGAGAGAATGAAAGGACAGTCCAAATTGGAGCCAGGAAATTGTTGTTACCTAATCTTGGAAGAGATAGCCCATCACTTTTTCTGTATTCTATTTGTTAGAAGTGATTCTCTGGGGCCAGCCTACATTCAAAGAGAGAGGCTCTCATCAGGACAAAGACACAAGGAGGCAGAAACTGTGGGTGACTACCCTAGAGGCCACCTACCAGGCCTACTGCATTGGCTGCCTCTTCTAGAACAGCTCCTCCTTGAGGTTGAGACTCCTGTTTATTTGCCTCTCCATCCCCAACTCTGAACTCAGTTTCTGGGATGTGCTGAGCATGCAAAGGGTATTTGGTAGAACGAACAAATGCATAAGTATATGTGTGCATGCATGAGTGAGTGAGTTGGTTAGTGTACAAACAAACAAAACAATCACTTTCCAAACCTTATTTACACTTGTCAAACCCGTCTTCCACAAAGAGAACTCGTTTGTCTTCAGCACTGCTGTGGCAGGAGCATATCTATCCGGGTCAGCTAAAAGCCATTAGGTTTTTTAGACATAAATGTGACATAATGATGTGCAATCATATTTTATTCTATTTAACATGGGGCCATTACTATCCTCTCCTATTATGGTTAGCCCGAGTCTACTCAGAAATATTTTCTCCTTGGGGACTAATGACTGATAGTAAATCAATAATGCTGAGGAAACAACGCTTTTCGTTATTTTAAGCTGCTAGCTATCCGGGTGACACTAAACAGTACAGCAATGATCAGGAGGGAATCAGTGGTGTCTAAACCTAGTTAGTGTTTGTGTAAGATCGATCAGAAGAGGAGCTTGAAACTTAGCAACAGAGGTTTCAGCGGGACCAGCAGGACCCAGGCTGGATGATCTAAGCCCCAGCACACGTCTAGGCTGAGGCAAAGGCTGGAAGGTGAACTCAGCTGAAGCTTATTGAAATAATGTCCATGGCAGTGATGCCCTGGAATCAAGACAAAGGCTTAAAAGTAGTCAATAAATGAGCAGGTATTCAAGAAATTCCAGTCACATGGGTTAAGGAGCACTGAGTCCCCCTGCAGGTGAGTGGAACGGGCAAATGCAAAGACCCTGGCAAGGAGAGAGGACTCTTAGGTCCCAGGGCCATGGGCACAAAACTTTAGGGTGGAAGAAGAAGCAGATACCAAAGGTGCCAAGGCCAAGGTGCCCTTTCCATGGCCAAAGCTAACTAACTCATGCACCACCCTGGGCTCCTGTACATAGAACTCCCTTAGAGGGTCCTGAGTTCCCAGCCTGACAATGACACTATCATATTTCAGTCACACAGCAATATTACTTCCAGGAAGCAAGGTGTGCTCAGGAATCGACAAAGAAGGCTCTGGGGCACAGAGGCAAATCAGCCATTGCAGTTGTACATGGAGAGGCCCGCACAGACAGTTTACCGGGAAGACCACTAGTACAGAAGCTGGAATAACCATAACGTGGTATAAACGAAGGGTAAGCTTTTTAGGAGATGGGAGAAACCACATATTGAGTCATCCTAAGGGAACAACTTCTGAGGAGTTAATTAGGATAAATTGTTTGGTGTGGGTTATTTATTTATTTAACAATCCTTTATTGACAGCTGCCTGCAGTATGGCAGGCACTGTGGGGATTGCAAACATGCTGAAGATGTGGTCTCTGGCCTCAGAGGGCCTTGTAATCTGGCAGGAGAGACAGACATATACACAATTATACAAGGGAGGAAGGGAGTGGGGGAGGGGTGAGCACTAATCAACCTCCAGATTCCAATTAGAACTCTTAGGCTGGGATGTCAGGGACCCATTTAGAATTCCAACTCAGAAGTGGAGTTGATAACACAAAAGCTCTGCCAGGGATGGGAGAAAGGGAACTTTTTAGTTTATGAAGAGTTTGAAAGCAAAGTACCATGTATTTCCTGTCTGAAGCTCATTATTCCGTATAGATTTCTAGGTCCTGTTGTCTGGTTGTGTACAATGTGTCTAGGTCTCACTGTGAGTAAACTGAATTGCTGAACTGCCTTAAAAATCAGCTGTGGAGTAAGCATCAGGAATGAAAAGCAATGTTCATTCAAACAACATTTCTTGTTTTACAAGGTAACAAAGCATTCTGGAGATGGGTAAGGATGATGTTTGCCCAACAATACAAATGTACTTAATACCACTGAAGTGTACACTTAAAAATGGATAAGATGATAAATTTTTTGCTGCGTGCTCTACCATAATAAAAAATTAGAAAAAATAATTTCTGTAGTTGGCTAATATGTCCCAAGCACTATATAATATGCTGGCTAAGATAAAAATAAGACATTTTCCTTGCCCTTAAGCCACTCACAGTCTTGGGAGGGAAGCAAAGAAATAAGTAAATCTCAGCTTGGACATCATCTCTCCCAGGAAGCCTTCTCTGCCTGAGTTAGCCTGCTTCTGATTCTTCCTCAATACTCTGTGCTTGTTTGTTTCATAATTATCTTCATTTATTCTGCAAACATTTGTTAAGCTAGGCTTTAGGAGTACAAAACAAAATGAGACTTTCAGTGTTAAAGAGGAAACAAATAACAGATGAGTAAGTACAAAACACACTCACCCTCACCATAACTGCAGCTCTCTGACCCACAGACTGAGCTTCTGGAGGTTGTGGCCAGTAAATGTTTGTTGATGAATGAATGCATGAATAAATACATAAGTATCAGTGGTACAGAGAAGTGAATTAGAAACTACATGCCAATAAATACCCACAGGGGTCATTTAAATTTAGTTTCAAAAATTGAGCAGGAGTCTGCAATGAAGAATGATGGGAAAGAAATTCCAGACAGGGACATGAATGTAGAAGGAAGCCTAAAAGCTTGGGGAACAGAGGCATCTGGAGCTGGGATCTGTCAAAGAGGCAGAGGAAGCCAGTCTGAGCTCGGAGTTAGTCTCCATGATCACTGCAAATGTGGCCTTTTTAACTTAGCTTGCTCACTGCCACGGGTTGGAAAGACTAAGGCTGCATCTACACAAGATGGTACTGGCTGAAATTAAGAATGACTTAGGAAGCATGGCAGAAGGTTTTGGCAACAAATTAGAGTGAAAAGTATATTGGCCTATTTGACAAATTTTGTGGAACATCGACTATGGACTTGACACCCGTTCTAGACTCAGAGAAATCGATACTGGACAGGAAATCCAATACCTGCACCCCCATGAGGCCTAATCATGGTGGAATGGTTAGGTAAATAAAGAAGCAAACAAAAAGAAACATAACGAAGGTATGTGAACTTGGGTAAGTAGCTTAATTTTTCCAAGCCTCAGTTTTCTCAATTGTAAAATGAGAACATGGATAGTTCTTACCCCATAGGCTGATTGTGTTTGGTGAGTTAAAACACATTAAGGACTTAGAACAGTTCCTGGTGCACAGTGAGTACTATGTATTAGCTATTATAATGGAAGGAAACAACATAGAACATGCACCAGAGAGACATCCGGAGCAGACTTAGGGAAAGACTATCTCATTTAGCTGTTAAGGAAGGTTTTTTGGAGCTCCTTGCTTTTGAGCTGGAACCTAAATAATGGATAAAGAAGACAAAAATGACAAAAATGTTGGAGGCAAGAATGTTTGAGATATGGAAATCTCCTGAGGCTGGAATTAGAAGTCCCCCAGGAAATAGAGAGCAGGTCAGAATGGCCAGAACTGGGAACAAAGGGTAGAAGCATGGGTAAAACTGAAGAGATGGGCTGGGACCAGATCCTGAAGGACCTGAAAGACGATGGGTTTTTGTATTTGTGATAATAAGAAGACAGTGATGTCCTCTGATTTCTACTTCTAAAACATCACTCCAGATGCTTGTAGCAGGCTGCAAAATATGGCCACAATTCACACACAACTTGTTGCCCTCTGATACTGCCACTGCCACCATCAAGAGGAGGAATATGCTTCTCCACCCCCTTAAATCCAGCTGGTCCTATGAGATGACTTTGACCGTCAAAGGGCAGTGCACATGATTTAGAAAGTTCCAAAGCTAGACCTCAACTAAGACACCACACAGCTTCCTCTCTCATCCTCTTGCTGCTCTGTGTATGCATCCTATTTACAACTTTCTCTATATTTTGTGATATTTCAGCATCTTAGGGGTGCCATCTTACTAGCTAGGGAGTGACCGCCCCTCTCAGAGCTAGCTAATTCTCAGAGACCGTAAACAACTTGTCAGTGCACACACCTTTCATGTAACAAACCAACAAATCCCAAATTCATACCCACTTTCACTTCCTTTATCTAATCCTCACACACTATAATAGTATTTTCCTGCCCTAAATCTACTCAAGATCCAATACTAGCTGAACAATTAGGGGCATCCTCTAAACCCCCAAAGTCTGATGGATTTACTCAAAACAGCCACCCTGTACTGTTTTTCTGTCCTCCCCTGCCTGCTCTTACCGCAGAATCCCAGTCAAGACTGACCTACGAGCCTTCCACTTCCCCCCTGCCACCTCCTGACCTGCACTAGTGCTTTCTCCACCTGTACTGCATGGCATATTGTGTCTCTTGTTTCCAGGAGAGCCATAGCATTAAACTTTCCTTCCAATGGTATTGACCTCTCTCTGTGTCATCACCCAGTCATCTCTATAAAATAAGAGCTGGAATAAACCAGCCCACCATGTGAAGAAACCCAGGCTAACCTGCTAAAGGACGAGACCATAGAGAAGAGAGACAAGCTGTCCCGGGTAAAGGTCTCAGAACCAACCAGCCCCAGATGATCTGCCAGGCAACCGCAGCTGAATGAGTCACTCCAGCTGACAAACCACCTAGCTGGACCTGGCCCAAGTTGCCAACCTACATAACTATAAACAAACGAAGTGGCCACTGTTTGATGCCATCAAAGTTGGGATACCTTGTTGCACAGCAAGAGCTGACACACTACTCTATGGAGAAAGGGCTCTATAGGAATGTGAGTGGAAGCTAGTGTTAGAAGGCATTGATTCAGGCAAGAATGGACAAATTTGGCATAGAATGGTGGTGGTGGAAATGGGAGAGAGATCGCTTGAGTCACGATATGATTTGCTGATTAGATTTGGCTGTGAGAGAAAGAGCAAACTCAAGAAAGACGCCACACTTTTAGCCTGAGCAATTGGACAAAAAATAGTGGCATTAAAAACTTAGGGAGGAGTGGCTTTGGGTTAGATGTAGAGTGAAGTCAACATTTCACTTTTGAGTGGGTTTGGTGAGGAGTGTCTGTTAGATATAAAAGGGGAAATGCTGAGTTCCAGGTCACATAGCTCAAGGAAGCTATCTAGGCTGGCGTCATAAGTCCGCAAGTCATTCAACTTTTAGAAAGGGTTGAAACTTGTAGATTTCATAAGACAATCTAAAATATAGAAAGAAAAGAGAGAAAGGATTCAGGATCCCTAGGATCTAGCTGGTAAGTCCCACTGAGCAAGTAGAAAGAAAATATGGGCAGCATGAGGGAACTGCTTATTTACAGGTGAAAGGGGTCTGTTGTGTTCTACTGTTGAGACGTTAGGCAAGACAAGAAAAAAGAACCATTGGGCTAGGCAACACGTGGGTGATTGTTGACCATGGTAAAAGCAGTTTCTGTGGCATCATGAAGACCAAAGCCAAGTTCAAAAACCAATAGAAGAGAATAGGAGATATGCATGTAAGACAGTGAATCCAAACACACCATTGAGTGTTACTGCGAGGGGCAGCAGAAGTGGGGCAACACAGTGCGGCAGGGGGTGGAGGGGACCTTACATTTTTCTGGTTGTAAAAAAATGCCAGACACTCAAAAGAATAACTATCACATATGTGCTTCTCAAAGAGAGGCTTTTTTTTAAGATGAGAGGTACTACAGCATTTTGTATGCTAATGGGAAGGAGCCAGTTGAGAGGAGAGAAACTGATGATGCAGGAAAGAACAAGGATATTTACAGGAGCAGAGTCCTTGAGAAGGTGAGAAAGAATGGGATCCAGGGCCTGAGCAGAGGGGTCGCCTCTGTTAAAAGTAGGGACACGTCTCCCATTGTAATAGGAGGTCTGTCAATTTGTGACGGGAAGACACAGGAGTTCTTGTCTGATTGCTTCTGCGGCTCGATGAAGTATAAGGCAAGGTCAACAGCTGACAGCCAGGGAGGATGGGGAGGAGTTTGAGCAGAGAGGCTGCAGTCTCAGAGTGGGGATGGGCCCATGGGGGGAAATATCGTGGCACTGCCAGGCAGTATCGGATGTCCATCTGAGGTTTGTGGTTATGAATTCAAAGGGAGACTGGTCTGCAGAGTTACAAAACTTGGTGCAGATTCACCAACAGTGTTTACCAGCATTGGGTTTTGCTAGGAAGGGAGACAAGGATATGTGTAAGGAAATGATGATGATACGCCCTTAGCTGGCTATAGAGGGGTCAGTGACATGGGTTGGAGAGAACTGAGAGTGATTTGCAAGTTTCCGCCGCACTTCTCCAAGAACTATTTGCAAAAACACCATTCTCACCTGTGATGAAGTTCAAACTTAGGGAAAGAGGACTCTGAGTCAGGGTGCTGATAGGTGTGTCTGTGGCAGTACAGGTGAATGGGACGCCACATTCCCTTCCAAGGGTCCCTCACCTTCACTGGCCCTTGTCCCCTTGCTGGGAAGGTGAATAGCTCCTTGGCCCAGGTGTCCATTGCTCTGCTCAGGCAGCTACAGCCTCCTTCTTCTTTAGGAATCTGTCAGGGCCTGTTTGCTGGTCTTTTCAGTTTAATACATTTTAATCAGAAAATTAATCAGGAAACACCAGTTCAGCAGATAATTGAACAATGAGGAGACACGATAATTGCTGTTTAGTCTAATTAACTTTGTTAAGTCCTTATTGGTAACAGAGACTTCCTGAGTAAAACTTATTAAATGTCCTTCCATGGAAACCTCAATTCCTATTCAAAGGAAAAGTCATAGGCTTTGTCTTTGTCTGCATAATTTCTAGAAAAAGGAGATCGGCCCTGCAGCAGTCTTGTGGGCCAATCTCTTCTTTGGCTCTGCCTAGTCCCGTTTCCCTGACATTACAGGCCTCTCAGCTCCAAAGGACCAGGTTCACCCATTCTGAGAACCACTATGCAAGGCCACCTGTCTCCCAAGCATGGGACTGCAGCTTCTGAGACCTTTTGTCCTTTTAGGCTTTGGGCATCTTGAATGGGGTCACTCAGAGTCACAAGGAGAGCACTAAGCCACCTCCGTGGGCAGGAAGTACTTGTGAAAATCAACCATAGATCTGAGCTAACTTAGGCATGCTTCTGTCCCCAAATCATGTAAAAGCATGATGTTGACCTGAATTACCAACAACAACAAAAAAAAAATGATTGATCCTCACAGCTCCTCTGCAAAGACGATGGTGCCTTCAAGGGCTCTGAAAGTGTGAGAAGCGGTTGGTTCACATACTAAATGTCTTTCTCCTCGGAATCTCTCTTTGCTCTCTTCTCTGTGATCATTTCTTACCTAGGTCCCCCGGAGAGAACTTGCTTTTAACCTGTTGCCTCACTATACTCAGTCAGTCCCTCCCTGAGAGCAGTTCCCACTTCTTTCATGGAGAACTTTTATGGGGCCAGCAATGGTGGATACTGTTGGGGTATCTAGCTTATTAAAGCTCCAGAATTAACTGAACGATGTACCGCAGTACCTAGAAGACAGAGGTTGCCTGAAAAGCTCAGAAGGATACATTCAGAAGATAGTTGGGTAAGACATGTAAGTACCATCTTCTCCTACCATTGCAACACTGCACAATCACCATCAGTCTCCTCTCATTACCATGACAACAATTACCAAAAGGGCCACCTGCCACCATGACTATTGCCCCTGTTTGAGGGATAATTGTCTGGGGAGGGTCCCTCCTTCATCCTCCGTGTGGACTCTTGACATCTGTGATTTTCAGCACCTCTTCATAAGAAATGAACAGTTCAGGTTGTTCTGAACAGTCTGTCACAAATGGTATTATTTCAGTGTTCTCTGTCATGTTCAACATCAATAGGCCAAACATTAAATTTACATAGATCCTGAATGGCAACCAGGGGAAAGGTGATAGTGAAATATTCCTGGACAAGAGGAAATGGTCAGGTGGTTTGGTTGAACAGGCAAAGAAATGAAGGGTGACAGGTGGCTGTTTCTGCCTCAGAAGAATGCTCCCTAACTACTAGAAGTTTGCCGTTCAACCTGACCTTCAGCTACTTCTGAGAGTTTCTAAAGACAGTCTTGAGTGCTCCAGAATGAGCCCTTGGCTTGTTTGGTGCTGGATGCTGAGGTCTCAAGTGAGGTCACCAGGTTCCTGAAGCTGTCCTCTCCTGGTCATCACTGTTGTCCACCTCTGATGGTTGCTCCTTCCAAACCATGGGTTATCTCCCCAACTCTTCAACCATCACCCTCTCTTGTGTATACTCGAAGAATGTGAACAAGAACTTCCATGAAGATCTGGGACTAAAGAAATGGAGGAACAGCATAAAGCAAAATTGAGAGCTGCTAGTAACAGTGGCCATTTGCAAAACCCCCAGATCCAAACCAGGTCTCCAATTCTATGACTGGACCTTTTCCCAGACTGACTGCTGTCCAGACTTCCTTCTTTGGAGCTCAGATCTGCCTCCCAAATCCTCCTCCCCCAACCACCCACAAGAGTGAGTTCCCTCCACAAGGCAACACCGTAAGAATCCCACCAGACACTTTCCAAAAGTGGGTCTCGAAGAATATAGCCAAGGAAAATTTGCTGAAAACTCAACTTCATATAAATGTAACCATTTACAGGCAATGGGCAGTCTCATCCAGAATTAGAAAGGAAACATTTCTCTAAAGGAAACATAATTTGCAGAGGCATGGTTCCACTAAAATACCTCCTGATTTACATTACTAAGCAGCGCACCTAACGACTGAGTCAGAAGCAATAGCATTCAGGTCTGCTGGAGAACTGGGGAGAGCGCTGGCTTCTCATTTACATAACTACAAGGGCCCACTCAAGAAGTGCTGCCAAGAACAAAGGGACAGTCTGCCCTAAAGGTAAATTCCAGTCTCCACCCTTAAAGACAGACACTGCACAATTTTTAAAATAAGTTTCTTGGCTTCAAAAAATTGTAAGGTCCAAGTCTGTGCAAGCACCCAGTTACATAAAGAGTGGATGGAGGCGATGCATGTGAGGACAGGGATGATGTCGCGCTCAGCTCTTGTCTTGCCTACCTCAAGCTTCCGAGCACATAATAGGTCTCAATAAACAGTTGGTGAATGAGATGGCAGAGACTGGTACAAATGGAAGATCTAAGTCTGGGGCAGCTAGAAATGAAAACCAGAGAGACACTGCATTCCTGCTTCTGCAGACCAGAAGGAGCCAGGGAGGGTTGCACTGCAGGTTTAGGGAAACCAAGTTCCAAAGGTCTTAGGCTCTCATTACACCTGCAGGTAAAAGCACATGGCTCTGGGTCCAGGGAGTTGGGCTGTGACTTGAGTATTAACAAGATGAATAGCCAATGCAGCACTGTGTTATCAGCTCACTTAATCATCCAGACATCCTCGTGAGGAAGGTGCCATCACCACCTCCAAGGAATAAAAGGGAAAGAAAAGTACAGAGAGGTTAAGATATATGCCCAAGATCATAAAGCCAGCAGAGGGGTTGGCAAACTTTTTCCGTAGTAACCCAAACAATAAATATTTCAGCTTCGTAAGGGAGACGGTTGAATTCTGTCATGGTGCCTCTATAGCACAAAAGCAGTCAGAGACAATATGCAAATGCACAAAACTGGACCAGTCAAACTTTATGTGCAAAAATCAGGCTATGAGTCAGAGGGAACCCACAGGATGAAGTTAGCCCACCCTTGAGCTAGGAGGTTATGGAGAGCAAGGTCTAAATACCTACCTCTCACCCACATCTTTCTCTCAAGGCTAAGCTGAGCAAATCTCAGACTTTGAGCCCCAGAGAGGCAGGGAGCAGCCTTAATTATCAGCCAGGATGAGGTTCGGCCCAGCAGCCTGGACTTACAGTCCGCAAATCCGACAATTTCAACTTTCTCACATGCTCACCAAGGAGCCTTTTCCATCTTGCAGATTGGATCCTCAAGTCAGAGGTCGGAAAGGACAGAGTGTAAAAGCTACAGTGGGACAGAAGAGAGTAGAAGGCTCTCACACTGGGTTGTGGGTGGCAACTGAGGCTCCAAGGGAACCTGTTTCAGATGGTGGCTGGAGGTACAGATTAGTGATTATGACAGTAACAATGACAATTTACAGCATGCTTACTCCAGGTCCTATGCTGAGGGTTCACATCCAATATCTTTTATGAGTTAATTTTTGTACACCCCTATCCCTGAAAATTCCTGTGTTGAATCCTAACCCCTAGTTCTTCAGCATAAAATGTTATCAGGAGATGTGGTCTTTGCAGAAGTACATTACAAGATAAAAGAGGTTTTGAGGGTGAACTCTAGTCTAATACAACTGATGTCCTTATAGAAAGGGGACTTTGGAAACAGAGGCACATACAGGGACAATGCCACATGACATGAAACTGGCCACCTGCAGTCCAAGCAGTCTGCCCCAAGCAGATTCTCCCTCTAAGTGCACAGAAGGAAGCAGCGTTACCCACACCTTGGTCTCAGACTTCACCTTCCAGAACTGTGAGATAATTAATTCCCGCTATTTAAGCCACCCAGTCTGGAGTTCGTTGTTACAGTAGCCCTAGTACACTAATACAATCTCAGTGAGCCATTGTCACCATCCTGCAAAGTCATCTCTGTTCTTAGCCCCCATAGACTTCAGTTCCTATGGGTTGAGTAACACGCAGTCACACAGTCAGGAGGAAAAAGATTTGAAATTTGAGCCACAGTTTGCCTGATTACTGAGAGCTTTTAACCACTAAACTACACCATGCTGCATGGGCCTTTGTGGTGGGGGAGGGCTGAGTGGCTCTTATCACTTCCCCAATCAACCTAGCTACCCTGGAAGGACAGTCCCTGAATTGCATACTTCTAAAACTCCACACATGCAGCCATGAGCTGTCTTGGAGGAAAAGCAGAGTTGGTCCTGGGGAGTGTGAATTTTGGCAACTAAATGTGTACTGTATCTCTTTAATTTCCCCTCCAGCCTGCAGAAGCCAATGGAGCTGTCAGCCTGCCCAGAGAAGAGCCTGCCCTGGACTCTGTGGAGCTCCCCACCCCTCACCTGGCAGGCGCTGTGGCAGGCCTGTCTCTTCTCATTAGGCCTGAGGGGACAGGAAGCACTAGCACCAGGGCTCTGCCGTGGAGACATGTGGCTGCCAGCCCCAAGTCACTTTGTCTCCTCCTGGAGCCTTGCCCTCCCTCGCTAATTATCCCTAGACCTGAACTGTCCAGTGGTCTTGTGCACGGAGGCAAGGCACACTCCTGGCCCCTCAAGACACAGAGGCCTGAGGAGACTGTTTTAAAATAGCAGAATTGTCAGAGTCCAATAGGTAATTAGTATTTAGAAGGCACAAGTTGACAAGGTTAAAAGCTGATACACACAGTCACACAGTTACGCAATTTCAAATGATTCTTAAAGTCTACACAAGAAAATATGGCCTCACCTGGGAAGCCCTTAGGAAAGCTAGGACTTCAATCAAAGTAGACCTGGGCTTTACCAAGGACTGCTGCCCAGATAAAGGCTCTTTTGCAACTCAGGACAGGACTATCTCTAGCTCTGAAGTGCTAATCTGCTTCTAAATATGCTCCCCCACCACTCCTCTTTGTCCCTCTCAATAACTCCACCAAGATGACAGCCACACAACTGACATTCTCAAAATCTCACACCACTTTGTCCACCCAGATCCACTCTTCTAGGGATTGGTCCTTGGCTACGTAGTTTATATCCATCCCCTCCTCTCTAGGGATGGCTCCTGTCCTAATTCCGGCCTCATCCCTAACCTAGACCACTATACCATCTTCTGTCTGGTCATATCACCACTCAATCCATCCTTCATGCTAGAGTCTGGCCATGTCATTCTCCTACTCAGACTCCTTCCTAATGGACCCGGGCCAAGATGCCCTTGGAAGACTACATCTGGTCTTGATCCTTTTCATTGCTTTTGAACTCCTGCTTCACCTAGCCTTCCCGTTGCCTTGGGTAAGCTTTTGAATCTCTCCAAATTCAGCTTCTTCATTTGTAAAACTGGATTAATCAAACTTCCCTCAAAGGACTGTTGTGAGTCATTAAAGTGATCAGCACCTTGAACATGTTGGCGATGCAACAAAGTGTGGCTTCTAGCAGTACTAACCCAAGAAACAGAAGAGCTTGCCCAAGATTACCTGGTAGAAAGATAGCAAATCTAAGACCTCTGACTCTCACAGTCCAGGCTGTGGATTCCCATCTGTTGCATAAATTATTTCCAATCCATCCATCCACCCACCCATCCATCCATCCATCCCAGCTCCTGTAGCACTGCACTAAGTAATAAGTCCTCCATGAATCTGTTAAAATTTACACAGGACAAAGGTAAGGAAATCCAACTTTTTGGGGGGCTCAAATTTATCTTTCTCAAGACTCAAGGGGGGCCCCTGGTGCTCACATCTGGGATTGTAGTATGAGCCAAACTGACTCTTCACAAACCTAGTAAGCTCTGTTTGGGCTCTTCTTGGCTCTTCCAACAGTGAAGGTCCCAACTCTCTGGCTTCCCACATGGTAGTGACCAGCAAAGATTCCTGAGCTTCTGTAGCTAACCCAGGGGAACTCAAGTGGCCAGACAGGTGGACCAGATCTGCTATCTGGAATAGAATAAATTCCACCTGTTGAGGGGGATACTGTGTGGGAGCACTGAGCCCTCGAATGTAGCTGTAACAGGAGGCAGGTCAAAGGACTTCTTTAGATGCATGAGAAATCAAGTACCTTGGAGGAGCACAGACACTGTGAGCCAGCTGGACCACCAGCAGTCCTGCTCGAAACTTCATCTTTACTTCTCCATGGCTCAGCCAAAACCCTAGCACCTTCCATTTTTAATTTTTATTTTTATTTATTTTATTTTAAGGAGAAAGAAAAGATAAACAAACAAGGAAACCAAATTACAAAGCAGGTTAATAGAACACTTACAATAGTTGATATATTGCATATTGTGGTCTTCGTAGTAGCTATTCAGAGTACAGGCTATAGGCATGATATCTTGGCTAAAAAATATTAGCATAAAACATTATTTTCAAGAAACAGAGAGAAGCTGGCTATAGAGCTAGCTTAACTATCTTGTATAAACATATTTTTTCCTTTTTTCTTTTCTTCCTTTTTCCACCACAATTTATCTTTTCTTTTGAACAGTTTCTTCCCAATTCATAATATCTATTGTACATTTCAAATTCTATTTACTTGTTCACTTCCTCAGACTAGTGAGACAACATAATTTTTACACATATGGGTCTGATTTATTAAACTTATGAGTATGTTCTCAAGTTGCATCCATTTACCTATAAAAGTCTCCTGTTTAGGCCAGGTGTGATGGCACACAACTGTAATACCAGCACTTGGGAAGACTATTGCTAGTTCGAGACCAGCCTGGGCTACAAAGTGAGCTCAAGGCCAGCCTGAACTCAAAAAAGCAAAACAAAAAAAAATCTCCAGTTTATTCTTCTTTATGGCTGAGTAGTACTCCATTATTTAAAAAAAGCACATCTTTTTTATCTGTTTCTCAGTTGATGGGCACCTGAGTTGTTTCCAAGATTTAGCTCTTACAAATTGTGCTGCTATAAACATGGGTGCACATATATCACTGTGATATGAAGCTTTCAATTCTTCTGGGAAAATACCCAGAAAAGGAATAGCTGGGTAAAATGGGACCTCCAATTCTAGTTTCTTGAGGAATCTTCACACTGATTTCCACAGTGGTTGTACCAGTCTACACTTGCACCAACAGTGGAGAAAAGTTCCTTTGTCCCCCACATCCCCACCAGCATTTATTATTGGTTGGTTTCTTGATCTTGGTCATTCTTTCTGGGGTGAGATGAAATCTCAGTGTTGTTTTAATTTGCATTTCTCAAATGACCAATAATGTTGAACATATTTTCATATATTTATTTGCCATTTGTGTTTCTTCATATGAGAAATGAGTATTCTCAGATGCTCATTTTTGGATTGGATTGTTGAATTTGGGAGGTTCTGATTCTTTTTGATTCTTGATATGTTCTAGATAGAAGTCCTTTGAGGGACAGTTGGCTAAAAATTTTCCAACTCTGTGTGTTTTCTTTTCTTCTGTTGGTGGTTTCTTTTGATGTGTGAAAACTTTTTAATAAGATGAGATCCCAGTTTTGATTCTTTGAAGTAGTTTCCATGTAGTTTGGGTTTTGTTCATGAATACTCTGCCTACGCCTATGTCTTCAAGATTTCTACCTACTTTGTCTTCCAGTAGTTTTAGTGTTTCTGTTTTAATATTAGATATTTGATCCATTCTGACTTTAGTTTAGTGTATGGTGACAAACATGGGTCTAGCTTTAGTCTTTGGCATGTGTAGAGCTAGTTTTTCCAGCACCATTTATTAAAGAGGCTATCTTTCTTCCAGTGAACATGATTTGCTTCTTTGTCAAAGATAAGGTGGCTGTGTGTGTTTGGGCATGTGTCTATATCTTCTGTTCTGTTCCACTGATCTTCAGGCCTGTTTTTTGCCAATACCATATTGACTTTATCACAGTAGCTTTGTAGTATAATTTTAGGTCTGGGATTGTGATGCCCCCTGATTTGCTTTTGTTGCCCAGAATTGCTTCTGTTATGCTAGGTCTTTTCTGGTTTCAAACGAATTTTAGTATTTTCTATAGATCTGTGAGGTATGTTAGTGGTATTTTGATTGGAATTGCATTAAATCTGTACAGCATTTTGGGAGCATGGTTATTTTCACTACGTTGGTTCTTCCTAGCCAAGAGCAAAGGGTATCTTTCCATTTTCTGATATCCTCTTCAATCTCTGTTTTTAGGGTACTGTAATTTTCACTGTACAGATCTTTTACATCCTTTGTTAGATTGATTCCTAAGTATTTCTCTTTTTTTGGATGTTATTATGAAGGGTGTGCTTTCCCTAATTTCCATCTCTGTGAGTTTGCAGCTTGTGTATAGGAAAGCTATTGTTTTTTGAGTGTTGACTTTGTATCCCATGACACTACTGAATTTGGATATTAAATCTACAAACTATTTGGTGGAGTTCTTGGCATCTTCTGTGTAGAGCATCATATCATCTGCAAATAATGACAATGTAACTTCTTCCTGTCCTACCTTTATTCTTTTAATTTTTCTCTCTTGTCTAATTGCTCTGGCTAATATTTCCAGAACTATATTGAATAGGTGTGGTGATAATGGGCATCCTTGTTTTGTGCCTGATTTTAGAGTAAAAGCTTTCAGTTTTGCCCTTTTAGTACGATATTAGCTGTTCATTCGTCATAGATGGCTTTTATAAGATTGAGGTAAAGAGTATTCCAATTTTCTGTAGGTTTTTTATCATGAATGAGTGTTGGACTTTGCCAAATGCTCTTTCTGCATCTATTGAGATGATCACATGATCTTTGTCTTTAGTTCTGTTAATATGGTGTATTACATTTATTGATTTGTGTACATTGAACCATCCCTGCACCCCTCAGATAAATCCTATTTGGGAATGATGTATAATCTTCTTGATGATTTATTGCATTCAGTTTTCCAGTATCTTATTAATGATTTTTACATCAATGTTCATTAGGGAGATCGACCTGTAGTTTTCTTTCTTGGTTGGGTTCTTCTCTGGTTTTGGAATCAGAGTAATACTTATTTCCAGAAATGACTTTGGAAGAACTGCATCCCTTTCAATTTCTTTAAAGAGTTTCAGCATTAGTGACATTAGTTCTTCTCTAAATTTCTTATGGAATTCAGCAGTGAATACATCAGGGCCTGGACTTTTCTTTGTTGATAAATTTTTAATTACATTTTTTATTTCATTGACTGAGACTGGTTTATTTAGAATTTTTATATCTTCTTGATTTAGTTTTGGCAATTTGATTGTATCTAGGAATCTGTCCATTTCTTCTGTGTTTTCCATCTTATTAGAATATAGGTTCTCATAGTTGGTGTTGATGATCCCCTGGATTTCTGTGTGGGATTAGTTGTGATTTCCCCCTTTCATTCTTAATTGCTCAAATTTGTGTTTTTCTTTCACCTTTTTGATGAGGTTGACTAATGGTTTATCAATTTTATTTATTCTTTCAAGAACCAACTTTTTGATTCATTGATTCATTGTTTTCTTAGTCTCTATTGCATTAATTTCTGCTCATTATACCTCTTTCGTACAAGCTTTAGGTTTGATTCATTCTTCTTTTTCTAGAAGTTTGAGGTTCCACATTAGGTTGAGCTCGTTCTGTTTTCCTGATGTGTGACTTCATTGCTCTAAGTTTCCCTCGTAGGATTGCTTTCATTGGCTCCCTTAAGTTTCGGTATGTTGTATCGGCATTACCATTTAATTGTATATACTCTTTAATTTCATCTTTAATTTCCTCTGTGACCCATTGGTTGTTCAGAAGGGTGTTGTTTAATTTCCATGTATTAATGTAGCTTTTGTGGTTTCCTTCATCGTTGATTTCCAGTTTCATTGTGCTATGGTCAGATAGTATGCACAGGATGATTTGTATTCCTCTATATTTACTTAAACATGGTTTGTCAGCTAATGTATGATCTATTTTGGAGAATATTCCATGCTTAGCACCTTCTTTGACCCTTTTCTCAACTCATCCTCTCTGCCTAGTCCTGTTCTTCCTATCTCCCAAACAGGTCATTTTCCTTCAATACCACTACCCACTCCAGTTCAGGCCATCTGTACCGCTCTCCTGGGTTGTGGTCATGTCTCCCTTCCTAGTCTCCCTGCTCCCAGATTTACCCCTTGTAGCCACCAAAACAAGCTACCTCATCACTTTCCTGCTGCAAACCTGGCAAAGGCCTCCCAGTGCACCTGGGAGAATGCCCAAATCCCTCACCTCCTGTCCGGTCTGGCCGGACTCCTAATGTGCCTGCTTTCAGACTACCAAGTTCTTCCCCTTTTCTGAGCCTTGACAGTGTTGGTCCCTCTGCATGAAACACTGGCCCTCTCTTCTCTTGCTGAATTTATTTTTTAAAAACTCATTCACTATGTGTCTGGGAGGTGCTGTTCCCATGAGGTTCAAAGTCTAACGGAGAGGTCATAGATAAATCAAATACCCACACAGGCATGTGTAAGTAACATAAGAGATCAGTATCATGGAGGAAGGTGACAAGGGAACATGGTTTTGGAGTCTGGGAAGAGTTCTCTAAGGAAGGTAGCTTTAAGCTGAGAGGTGATTGGTTGTTCCAAAACTGAAGGGTACAAACCTGTGGCTGTTAGTGGCCCTGTCCCCACCAAGGGAAAAGGAGGCACCTGCCACGGGGACAAAGGAAATGAACGACTGAGCATGGAAAGAGAGCTAAAGGTGAATGTATCTCTGATGGCCAGTCTGAGGCTACTAGAGCTAGAAGTCTTCCTCTTCTTTTCTGAGTCACCCTATTTTTCTTCCATGGGCTAGTAATGAGCAAGCCCTGACTAATAAAATGATGAGGCTTCCTTCCAGCCGATGCTGGCCTGGCCCATGAAATCCTAGAGCACGGGTTTCTGACCTGGACGCCCTACTCTTCGGTGTGTGCCCATGGGTCAGTTACTTCCCTTGTGTGCATGTCAGTCACCTCATCTGTAAAATGGGGGTGACAATTCCCTCCTTTGTGTGGTT